>LGRX02029909.1:0-36834 GCA_001247695.2 Cymbomonas tetramitiformis
AAGTACCGCAAATAATTGTGGGTTGAAGATATAGATTCCAATGTATCAGCAATATAGTAGCCTTAGCACGGTGAAATGATCGAAATCTCTTGCCTAGAAGACATCATAGACAAATATTTGGTGTATTTTGAATAAATTTGTATGATGATATAGATTTGTGTATCATATGCTAGTACCCATCTCAGTTGCAACTTATTTACGGGAATTGAAGCACCTATATACGCACATTCATAAACGTGTACCGTGCATGTTGGCCTAAATTGCACATGGATGTACCCATATTTGCATACTTGTACATGATATGCACGCATATGAACAAAAATGCAACAAAAAATCTACCGGGACTCGCCGAGTACGAAAGTATCATGCACAAATAAATAATTCCAGTAACATTTTGTAATAAAAATTGCGGGACGACTTACGTGTCGCTTACGTGTCGCTTACGTGGCACTTTTCAGATGACGTGGCAATAACTTTTAGACGACGAAAATTGTGTCAAAATGAAGGTTTTTAGACGACGATCGAGATTCATTTATTCCCAATAGTCTGTTTTCAGGGAAAAGAATTCAGGCGAAGAAAAAATCAGGCCCTGAAGAAAAAATTAGGCCCTGCAGAAAAAGCTCAGGCGCTGAAGAAAAAGTTCGGGGTTTAAATAAAAGGTTCAGGGCCTAAAAGTTCAGGGCCTGAACTTTTCATCGTAAGTAGTCCCCCATCTGCCGGATGTATACTTCGAGGGGCCGGCTGATTCAGCATCGTAAGCGGGCTCGCGCTCACGATTTTAGCACATGCGGGCTCATGCTAACGATTTTGCCATGGGTGGGTTCACGGGCTAGCATATCCTAGCGGCGGGCTGATTGGAACACTCATGCTGTAACAATATATTACATCACTATAAAAACACCATCACATCCTCACATTCAAATGATGCACGGACATTCCACCGACCATCAAACCATACGTTACACCATATATTCGCACAGCATTGTACACGCTATGTAGCTTGAACGAATCTGTTCAATTTGGCGCAACCGGTAAACTCCAATAAATGAGCAAACCACCTGTGCCACGAATCCTGAACTCTCCAGCAAGGCACATCCACATGTTTGTGTATACGATGCTTGATAAAAACGTCAGCTCTATGCCGCGAATATCGTTCGTGATAGATGCCTACCCTCATGCACGCAGGCGCAGACTTGCACGTGATGCTGAATTCACTCTCTAAAGCTGAACAAAAGCTGCAAGTATCTTGACGAACTGCGAGGTTTTGCCAGACGTGGCGGATGCAACTCAGATTAATTTGCAGGTGCTGGGCGCACCCAAAACGGTCGCACCACCTGCAGACTTTTAGACGGTACGGCGACATGTGATATGGCTTCCAAAAATGTTTTGGAAACTGCCATAGCATGGTCGGCAAAGACCGGGGAGAGCTCTCGCCGGGGACAGTGCCCAGTCGCGCTGCTGACACTTGAAACAGGCATTCAAACAAACCAGTAATATATTTTGTAGACTTATAGCGAGACGGATCAGCATTGTGTTAAAACACATTTGTGCCTCTTGCGCGCAGATCTCACCCTGCCAGCATAGCAGGCTCACATAACAGTCGCCGTGGTCTGAAGACTTTGATTTTAAAAAAATGTGCTGAAGTGTATATGTATGTTTGAAAAGTCCAGTCGAATGCGCGCAATTCTGCAACTCGAGGCAAGCAGGCAACATGCGACGCCTGATAATTTAAATTGACATGGCATGAAAGCGTATGCCAGCAGGAGCAGGCAGTACCGACAACGGGTCCGGGTCCGACCCGTGACCCGTCCACGGATCGCTAATTTGCTCAGGCTCTGGCCCCATCCGTCATCACCGACGGATCTTGAAAAAATGCAGCATCCGTTGAAGTCCGTCTTAGCCGGATCTTTTAGAATCGAGGCTCCGCATATCAATCCTTTTCCGCAGGATTCTGGAAAATCTCAGGCTCCGAGCGCATCCGTACCCGTCGGAGGCGCAAGCTGTCGAGGCTCCGTTGAAATCCGTCTCCGTGAAATTCTGCAATTTACTGGATCCGTCTCCGTGATCCGTCGGATCGCCGGCGGCTTGCACTAGTCACAGCTCGCAGACGAGACGAGAGGCCCACGCCCACTCGCCCAGTGGCATCGCATTTTGTTCATTCTACTGCCTCTAGCCTCTCTCTCGCCTAACATATACGCAACTTTTGGATAATAGAAATTAATCTATAATGCGCGACGTGCAGTTGCCGTTCCAGGCGCCAATGCACCAAGGCCGGGCGGGGCCACACGAAGTGTACAAAGCTCGCTGGCATGCGAGATAGTTAAGAAGCACCATGGTCCTCAACAGGTGGAGCTGGCAGTCGAAGCGCACATTCCAGGCAGATGGTTCAATTCAGCCGACATGACGACAACAGCGGAAAAGAGCCACTTATTTAGTTGTGTCGCAGTAGAGAATGCTGCGGTTCGGCCCGAGCTTGGCACCGGGCGCAACGCATCGAAGACTGAGGCTTTGCGCTTTCAGGTGTACAGGCGTATTCCATACTCGTTCCAGGTCGTTACACAATTCGTTCGCCTGCTATGTGCACGCCTACGTAAAACGCAACTGCGTGCGTGGTGTGAACTCCCGCCCTCGTTGTTGACGGACGGACTGTTGTGTTGGTTGCTTCCAGTGCAAATGGTTCGATAATCGGTATCCGCGATCGATTAGGGTTAAGCTATAAAATCGATATGTTTGCACGTGGCAGGTCGCTTTAGGCAACGGGGATGACTTATTGAGTTTCTGAGATGTCTAGATGCAAGTTTCGGTCCGCAGGCTGCCCTCATTGGCATCGGGGATCGATGCATTTGTAGGGATACCGAAGCATTTCAGCGCAGATGTTTCGGTATCGATCGATGAGGGTTATCAATTCGTAAATTAAAGGCCATTGGGATCAGTTTGGACCCGTTTCAAGCGGAGCCGGGATACAAGAGCTTCCGAGGATTGATAGGGGGGGGAAGCCCCAGCAGGGGTTCTAGAAATACCCCCCCCCTAGAACTTGCATTTTGCCTTTGGGGGGTTAGCACCCCCCCCCTAGGAGTTGCTTTTTGCCGTTGGGGGGTCAGCACCCCCCCCCTAGAACTTGCACTCGCGCACACTGCGGGGCGGGCGGGAGTGCCCCACGGTACCACCATAACGCGCGCGGGGCGAGCGGGAGTGCCCCACGATACCACCATAACGCGCGCGGGTCGGGTGGGAGTGCCCCACGATACGTGCCCTGTGATACCACCATCACGCTCGCGGGGGACGGGAGTGCCCTACGATACCCCCATCACGCTCGCGGGGCGGGCAGGAGTGCCCCACGAGACCACCATCGCGCGCGTGGGGCGGGCGGGAGTGTCCCACGATACCCCCATCGCGCGCGTGGGGCGGGCGGGAGTGTCCCACGATACCACCATCACGGGCGCGGACTAGTCACGCAAGGATGGTGGGGGTGGGAGTGCCCCGCGCTATCGCCTCACATGTTATATTAATATGCGCCGCAGGCGCGAATTTTTGAACATCGTTCCCGACTTTTTCGTCGAACACTGGAGTTATTCTGAGGCAAGGGGCTGTGCTCAGACCCCCCCTAGGACTTGCATTCTACCCTGGGGTGAGCCTCTAGGACTGGATTTTGGCGCTGGGGTCAGCCCCCCCCAGGAAGTCACAGAACCCTGCTGCCCCCCTGCTATCAATCTCGGAAGCTCCAATCAGGCTCCGTCCCCGGCGGAGCCGAGAAAATCCCGGCATCCGTATTGACTCGTCCCCGTCGGATCTTGATAACTCGCAGGCTCCACATTGACCCGTCTCCGGGGATCCTTTGCAGCCTCAGGCTCCGACGGAGACGGATTGGACCCGTTGTCGGCACCGGGAGCAGGTGTGTCACAAGTGTGCATAATTGCACTAAGACCTACATACGTGAGACAATATGACTAAAGTGACAAATATCCTGGATTTGCATATATGACACGAATGTCAGTATTGCATGCCACACACATACTGAAGACTCGTCGTAATCGATGGGACACACATGCTGTATGCTGGTATCAAATATTCATTCCAAAAATGGGAACTGAGCTCGCCTTTTGTCGTTGTCGCTAATTTCGGTTTCATACAAATTGTTTTTTAAAAACAACAATCTGAACTCATTAATGGCACGATATTCCTGTTCCCCAGACATCTATATGTATATGTTGCATAGTTTGGGTATCCAACACGAAGAGTATGTATGCGGCGCAACATTCCGAGCCTGCAACATATTTTCATGACCATTAACAGTGAAATTGCCATTGCACTTAATGCGCATATGAGAATTCACATGCAAGGCGGACCCTTACTAGCAGCATGGGACCTTCGTCAATGATAATCTACGGTTTCAGTGAACGTCCTTAGATGAACAAGTTTCTCAAAACTTCGAATGCTACAAAAACCGACTCGCTCTGTACGATATGCCAGCACTCTGGATGTCCTCCATCCAGCGCATGTTAACCCAAACACGGATTTTTTTATTTTACCCGGTTTCGAGTACCAAATCTCGTGGTTTCGCACCACATTTACCCCCCAAAATGACATTCCGTACCAAAAATCGTTCGCAAGGCCACCAAACGTCTCCCCCGCCCGCCCCCCGCCCGCCCCGCGTTTAAAGTTCCACCCTTGCATTTTCAACATGGGTACGCTGGTTCCCCTCCGATGCTTTTGCTGGCTGAACCAAGTCATTTGCACGCACTTCGGTATTTTCGACGTCCTCTGAATTCAGAAGGCGATTCACACCATCCCCTGCCCTTCCCGCCCGAACCGCTCCTCAGTCAAGCCCATGCCAACCTGATGCGCGGCAAATCCTTCATTCATACATAGCACGGATCTTTGTCCCCATGCCCTCTGCCTATGGAGACGTCTACCGGGGCAGGATACCCAACCAGAGCAGGGTCAGCCCTTCACGGCAGCCGCATGGCACCTGCTACCTTCAAACAAGTCATTGATACATCGAAAATGCTTCGTCCTTCAATCTGAATGTGTTCAGCTGCATCAGTGGATGTTTGTGTGCGCCCTCAGCGCGGGGAGCGCACCACATACTCCGCTCAAGCACGGTGGCCGGAAAGCGGCATCCAACTCTCCTCCGAGAAGTGCGATTTCTGAGGCCCAAGCACCCTCTCAGACTGTTACTCCAGCGATTTCTGAGGCCCAAGCACCCTCTCAGACTGTTACTCCAGCGATTTCTGAGGCCCAAGCACCCTCTCAAATTGTTACTCCAGCGATTTGTGTGCATGCACGTCCCCATGCCAGGCCTTAGCATGTCTCACTCAACGACCTGCAAAAGTTGGTTGCCCACAACGAGGGTTCGCTAGAAAGGTAAGCTTCACAAGTTACCGTTGGCAAGAGCGCGCTTGCGTGCCATGTTCGTCGCAGTGATCAGCCTCAGACCCGCGGCTGCTTCAAACCTTCGCTGAAGTCCCCCATTTCCCAGTTTTCCCTCCCGATCAAAACACTTCACCCTTTCTCCTTCAACTCGACCGCGCCCTCAACTGCACTTGGCAAGAAGGGTACACAACCCGCCGTCCAGACTTAGTCAGTGCACCAGACATGTGCCCAGAAGTATCACGTCATATGCCTGAACGCCATCGATGCACATAACCGAAACCCGAACAAAGGCACCATCCGCACACTCTTTGAGCCGCACCCTGACGTGCAACACGCGATCCTCGCTAGTGTCCGCGGTCCATCGTTGCCAAGCGCTCCTTACAAAATCCGACTGCCACTATATCGTGCACATTGAACGGCATGAGATCGGCCAACAAAAGCCAGCCCATCATCATCCCAGTGGATGTGAAAAGCAAATCAAGAGCAGGGCGGGGCCGTGACAAGATACCACAAACGCATACATATTCCCAACCCAAATGCAAAGCAGCATGGAAAGATGATACGATGTGACCGATCGTCGCCAAACAACTGTTGGTCTCTGGGTTACGGAGTAAGCGGACCCTGCTGGCATGCCCCCCAGTGGCTCCCGGTCGATGGATGGGACCTGTTGGTCCATGGTTATGTCATGAATGCAGTCACACCACACAGCATGGACACCCCATGTCAAAAAAAGGAAACATGCGGGCACCTAAGTGCTCCCCACAAAATTCAAGGGAAAACACAGAAGGTGTACATCACCACCTTCTGCCTCTCCTCGCAGCATGACAGACGAATCTACCGAGCTCTCCAAGAGGCAGTGCCCGCCAGAATGGCACCACAGGGATAACCGCCTCCCAAAACCCACTTCCACCCGGCGGCCGTCCCCGTTCACAGCGATCCGCCAGTACTATATCGTGCACATGGATACCTCTTAGTCACCACCTTGGCCAAGCACCTGCACCGCCTCTTCCACCACCGATGCCTATTCTCTGTTCGTTGGAAGTGCATGCTCTCAGCAGCAAGTTCTTTCGTGGGGGCAACCATGTCATAGGGACATGCAAACTGCAGGAGGACAGATGGCTCCCCCACCTGTAGCAGTGTTACGTCATCCAAGGCAGTGGTGGGCTGGTCACGCAGCACCTGCAGAAGGCTATCTGCCGCCTGGGTCTCTGCTCCAACCTCCCCAGTGCAAGTCATGCCGCGCCACGGTCCACCGTGCACTCCCCGCTTCGCCCACAACGAATAAAGAAAATGAAGCTGGGACCAACAAAGCACCGACTGTCCGATCAGCCTCGACTCCAACTCACGATACAACATCCGCAGTTATGAACTAGCTATCAAGTCTAACAAAAAATTAACTCCTGTATGGCGGCCTTGCTTCTCGTAGATTGCATCCTTTGCGGCGGCCTCACTGCTGATTGGCGTAGAAAGGGGCATCTTGAGCAAGGGAGACAAATCATGGAAGTGGTTGAAATGGGAAAGGACAAGCGAAAGGGGGGAGGGGGGGCAAGACGTAGAAGCAGACCAGGCACGGCGCATCCGGAATTGAAAGTGTTCCCCAAGATCAGTGGCTAGGCGCACTGAAACCTCTTGAAGCGGACAGGGAGACACCCACACGGAAGGAAAAGGGGGAGGGGGAGGGGCAGGGAAAAAAAGAGAAGGCTCTCACTTGTTTGTACAGAATTGTACAGAGCGGCTACCTGTGGGCGATCCACCTGATGCGTGCCCCCACAAGACTCCCTGGGTGGCTGCGAGAAATGCGCCCCCGCAATATCCCACCACCGCGCCCAGCATTGCCCATACCCACAACCCACCGCATGAGCAACACCTACGTCGGCCCTGATGCCCAGACATATGTCCTCGGTATCTCGAGGGGCTTAGGTGGTTTGCACCGCGCCAACATTGTCCACCCCCAGCCCCCAAGCACCCCCAGCCCCCACTGCACGCACCCCCAGCCCCCACTGCACGCACCCACCAGCCCCCACTGCCGCAACCCCCAACCCCCACTGCACGCAATCCCATCCCCCACTCCCCAACCCCCACTGCACGCACCCCCAGCCCCACCCCCAACCCCCACTGCACGCACCCCCAACCCCCACTGCACGCACCCCAACCCCCACTGCACGCACCCCTTTTTCTGCCGTTGCATGCTTATATACTCATCGCTTTGGTCACTGCAGTTGTACACATGCATGTGGTCACTTCAGTTGTACACATATGTTTGGTGAAAACCGAACCGAATCTGGACAAGCGTGGTCCTATCCGTCCGCATGTCCAAAGCTCCCATTGGGAGGGCCGGGTCGGGAAGCTTAAAGCAGAAATAATTACAGCAACTAGTCAGATTGGAACAGTTCCAACTGAGTAACAGGAATTGTTTCATCGATTGCTTTATTCAACTCTCACAATCCTAGGCGGCCGAGTTTCGATGTGACGGTGTCATAGTCCCTCGACAACAGTGTCATACTCTCAGATCCGATGTCACTGTCAGAATAACTGCAATCTAAGGGTCGATCTAATCTGATCAGATCGGACAGTGCTGCATAACGCCTGCCATATTCCGCATAAAAACACTTGAAACTCATCGCCTCTGTCGCTGATTCTCATCGCTTATAGCTAAACTTTTTCTGCCGTTGCATGCTTATATACTCATTGCTTTGGTCACTGCAGTTGTACACATGCATGTGGTCACTGCAATTGTACACATATGTTTGGTGAAAACCGAACCGAATCTGGACAGGCGTGGTCCTATCCGTCCGCCTGTCCAGAGCTCCCACCATCTCTCCATAAAAGTATAATGGTGGATAAGTAGGCCTATCACACACAGTTAATGGCAAACCCGGAGCACATTGCAAGGCAAAGTCCAAGTCCAGGAGCATAGAAACCACCAGATAATTATGAAGTGCGGATTCAGAATCACACACATAACCAGATAATAGCCACGGCCAACAAGTCCAGATCCAGAAGCATACAAACCACCAGATAATAACCAAGCCGGCCAGGCCGTAAAACATAAAACATTCAGGCACCAGCCAAACAAGGAGGCGCAGATTCAGAATCACACGCACCACCAGTAAATAGCAACTGCCGAGGAGCCCAGACCCAGATATATAATAACCAGGTAATAGCCACTCAAATCCAGAAGTAATAAATAACCACAATAGCCAGGCGCCACGCCCAGCCCAGAAGTAAAGCAATACCATTAGAGCCACAACCACACTGCAGCTCACCATTCACAATCATCTTCGTCATCATCATCCAGAGTGTCCCGCCAATCCTCACAGTAATCCGAGAGCACATAGTCCGAATCCGTAGTGGCCTCGTCGGGCAAGTCCGTCACCCGAGCCAGCCAATACTTGTCATAAACATAATAACCATCCATCTCGATGCCCACCAGAGAACCCGCCTCCACATTCAAGGTCTTCTCCATACGGGTCAAGATCTGCAGATTAAGAGCGGAGTCATCCGGCGCATCATCTGAAATGCGTCACAGTCACACCCCCAGCTTTAGCCCCCAACTGCCGCAATGCCCGCAAGATAGTGAACCTGTGAGTTGTGAAATACAGGTCCATGGCCACCTTAGGCGTGTACCAACCGCCCACATCAGAGATAACCCGGTGTGACCAACCATAAGTCCACAGCCACTGACCAAGAGACTTCCTCGGGGAGCCACCCCCGTAGTGGCAGGCATCATCCCAGCTGGGGAAAGCCCGAGCAAAAGCCTTCTGATAAGCCCGGCCAAAGCCGAAGTAAGGCCCGGGGTACCAACCCGTAGCCCCTTTCGGCGCACGACACAGCAAGGAGCCGGAGGTCAGCCCCTCACGGACCACATACTCCTCCAACATCTGCACCGAGAATACCCCCAGAGCCGGCACCTCGCTCGGAATAAAGAACTCCTTGGGCTTCCGGGCGTCAGCATTCTTATCGAACACTAAGGAGCCCCGGATGTAGGGGGAAAGCTCCTCATCATTGTGCACCACCAGCACATGAGGGTCCGTCGGCACCGGAGGCTTTCTCCAATGAATGCACAACGACGGACCCTCGCAATAGAGGTCAAAGTATACACGTAGCCACCGCACGGCACCCGGCCTCAAGCAGCCGAAGTCTTCATCATGTACACCAGCTGCTGGAACCGGCCCGAACGCCCACTCAGGACGAAGCCGAAGTGGAAAATGCGGCGCCACTCAGCTGGGGTCCAAGCCCGCTTGGCCTTGGACGGCCGCTTGTAATGCTTGTCCAACACCGTCAGCAACGCCCGCACAGAGGGGTGCTTAGTTGGGATGCGCAGCACGAGCGGGCTGCCGTCCTCCTCCAGGATAGGCGCCTCGCCCAGCGTGTCCCGCATTTCATAATGCCATGCTGTGACACCAGTAAGGTAGCTCCGCACCGTAGAGGAGTCCAGCCTGAACGGCCGGACCTCCACCGCATATGCGATAAACCCCATGACATCCTGCACGGAGGCCGGCAGGTCGTGCCCGGCAACGTGCAACAAGAAGTCCCGAAAGTCCCGGACCCCCCGGCGCTGAATCTCGTGCCTTCACGCACCCGCAGGGCCGCCATATGAGACACGAGACGGGCCAATGCCCCCGTCGATGGGCCCGTCCAGCCAGCCGCCGCCACCCAGCAGGTACCGCAAAGGACCAGAGCCGTAAGGCCCGGCTTAACGCCGGAGCACACCACGCACAACAGACGGGTGCATTTGAGAAAACAGCACACGATCTCGTTGGGCGTCCCCCGACAGTAGTGGCACTCCCCTCCAAGGGCCACCGTCACAAGGTACAACAGCTCCCGCAGCACTTCGAGAGCTCCCCCTGGCAGGCAACAACGGGGGGAAGTGAATGACCACCACGGGCCACCGGGTCGGCCCCCGGAAGGTACGCCCGGAGCCAAAGCCATAAGTGCCATCTGCATTTGCCAGCCGCTCCCACGACGGGGTAGTGAACAACTCAGTGTCAGGGGGGTAATATCGAAGCACCCGGCCCCCCTTCACCAAGTACCATCAGTCATAAGTGTCCCATACCGGCACTACAAAGGTACCCGACGTGTCATACAGCGAGTCCCGCTGACACTGCATGAAATGCAGCAGATACTCTCGGATAAGGGCATAGTCGGGGTTAGCATACACCGCCTCACCGGCCAAAGAACGGGCCAAGAAGCTGTCCACCTCCGAGCAGTAACAGGGCAAGTGAGCATTAGTGCCCACCGGGTTTGCACCACCATCCAGTGTAAAGGGTCTGACCAATTCTGATTGAACCGAGAGAAACTCATCCCTCCTGTACTGCCAGTCGGAATAATACTTCCGGCGCACATAACGGGAGAGACCATCCGAGAGACCATTCTCCACCCCAAGAATGTGCTCACAGGCGAGGTCCAGATCATACATACGGGCGGCACTAAAGATTCGCTCACCGACCTCCCAAAGAGCCGGGGCCATAGTACCCTGCTTGTTGATCAACGACACCGTGGTAGAGTTGTCACTTCGGAAAAGCAGACATTCCCCACGGTGTGCCGGACCCAGCAATTCAGCCGCCGATGCCGCTGTACTCGCTTCACGGAAGTTGGAGCTCTTGTGAGGAGCACACTGATCCGGAGGGAATGACAGGATGTGCCGCCAGTCTCGAAGGGCAATGCCCCCTTGCCACCCTGAAGCATCCATAGTAGGCGCCGGAATGCCCTCGGGAGTCTGCCAGTGCTCAGTGAGGTACTCACGGTCCCCAGAATGCTGACCCAACCACATGCCAGACACCTCGGGCTTGCCTTCATACAAAGAATAGCGCCTGGAAGGGCGATCCTCCATATGACCCACAAAGCGAGAAAGCTCTCCACGAGCTCGATCATCCAAATGCACAAAGACCCCGTCGTCCCACCGCATCTTGGCAGGTGTGGAGACCACCAGGGGGTTAACAAAGGCGTCGCGGGCCTCATACAATGGAGCCAACATGTTCTGTCCACCAACAATAAGGGGAGCTACAAACTGAAGCTTGCCGATAACACCGGCCAACTCACGGCTGGGTACCTGAGCGCCTGGTGGATACTTCTGGAGCAAGTCACCCACTGCGGCACCGTACTTTTCAGCCCGAGCCTTTGAGAGCGTTACTGTCTGACTCTCGGAGTGAATCTCCCGGCCCACATACTCTTTCACTGAAGCCGGCAAGAAAGTTTTCTGTGCCGACGCCTGAACACCAAGAGCAGCCAACTGGTCGATTTCCGCAAAAGCCCGCCGGTCACTCTCAACCTTGCCAAGCTGACGGTCATAAACACTGTGCCCGTCGTCCACAAAGATCCCCGTGCACTCCGAGCGACCGGCAGCATGAACGGTACCATTCAGGACCCGCTTGAAGACTTGAGCCATCTCGGCCTGGTGCTTCGGTGCATCCGAGAACCCGAACATGTCAAACCGTGCCCGATAGAACTCTTTGGACAACGGCAGTTGGACCCCCATATAATCACAATGTGGCTGCCAACGGGGATTATTCCAGAAGGCGTCCTTCAGGTCCCACCCACCCTGAAGGCAACGGGGCCGCTGCAAGGATAACACCGGCTGAAGGTAGTCATACTCCGCAGGAGCCGGCGCCATGGACTCATTAACCCGAGACGTGCGGGCGTTCCAAATGTTCCGGAACTTGTCCTTCACTGGACAATAAAGTGACCCAATTTGAGTTACACACCAGGGCTCATAATGTAATGGCCCTTCCAAGACCCCGCGCTCAGCTGACCGGAGCAGGTCTGCCTCAGACCGGTCAGCGTACTCATAGCAAGTAGGGTGGTTGTCCCGCTTAAAACGAGCAGGCTTGGTCACAAAGTTCATGCGGTGGCCTTCACGACAAGATTGCTGAAGTGTCTCCTCACCAGGTTGAAACCAGTCATAAAGGGCCGCTGTATAGCGGACTCCAGGAGAATAGAGACCATCAGCAGTGTCATGGAAGGTCATTTGGCGACTGGCGTGCCGGTGCCTCGCCTCGGGAGAAGAAAATTTCCGAGGTGGAACCTTCAGAACCAGCAGCCGGTGATAACCATCAGAAGTGTAGACAACCATAAAAGTGTGCCTGGAGCCCGAGGCTCGCAGACGTACCCAGTGTATTCGGTCCCGGAAGATACACTCACCATGAGAAAGAGAGACTCCAGAATAGAGCCGGATACCCAGTGTCATGAGCTGTCATTTAAATACCTGGCCACTGTCTGTGTAGGCGTCAAACAAAAGTGGATCACCACGAACAGGGCAACCTTCATGAGTGTCATACCAATAGACTAACTCTCTTAGCAATAAGGAGTGAAGACCACGGACTGCCTGAAAAGGCTCCGCATTAGTAGGTGCTTCAGAAGCTAAGACAGGAAACTGTGTTGAGCGCGGAGCTGGCTGTGTGGCATGTGATACCAAAGGCATAGACCGCGCGTCGCAACAGACAGAGTCCAGACCAGTGTCCAAGCCATCAGATGGTGTTTCGGACGACAAAGGCCGAAGAACAGACTGTAACGGGGAGGGTTCTGTGTCTTGTATACCTGCTAACTGCTTGCCGAGACTTCAAAAGGTCTCGGTGTAGTCACACGGTGTCATCAAGGGACCAGAAAAGGCGTGCTTCTTCACGCACTTCATCTTGACACCGTCCACTCTGTTCACTCGGTTACACGCACGGGTAAAAGTGCCCGTATGGGTGTAGTTACCAGCATAATAACTGTGCTTGCTGTTGCCGCAGAGAGGGCACGGGCGGGGGACCACTGGAGGCACGACTGCCCCAGCCCCAGACGGGGGCGACAGCACACCAGACTGAAGGGGGGCCGGAAGTAAACCAGCCCCCTGCACCATCGGAGTAGGAACATGACCCGTACCGGCCAGGACTCGCTGAACAGCTACCGTGGGAAAGGACTCCATCACCAAACGGCGTAAGTTCTCACGGCGAGCAGACACCGTGGTGAACTTCTCGGAACCCAATCGCAGCAAGTCACGATCCTCACTCAACGCCGTGGTGAAAGGCTGCTTTGTCCAGCGTGCCGTGACATAGTACAACGTAATCAGGACATAAGTAGCCTCGAACGGGACGTGGGGCATCTCAGTCCGAACATACTCCACCAGTTCCATAAGGAACTCATAATGGGCATCAATCATAACTGCGGTACGATAGTGCGCCTTAAACGGACTCGCGGGATCCGGGTTATAAGTGAACACACCAATCCCACTGTCGCGAATACGCTCCCAGTCCTCACATCGACGCCTACACCCACTCAGGAAACGATCCACGCGAGAGAACTGAAGTTTGTCCTTAACCCGCAGAATTGTTCCATCCTGAATCAGATCCCCGGCACGCTCCTGAAAAGGAGTGTACTGGAACTCCGAACTGGCACCCAGCGTGTCGCTCTGCATAAGACGCTGCATCTGCTTGCGCGACGCGCTGTCAGTACTGTTACCAGAATAGTTCTCCATCATCTCCCTACCCGGGTAGGAAGGACTCGCCGGGTCACGCAGAGTCAGACCATCAATAGCTCCCGTAACTAAATCCGTCAAGCCATGTGAAACAACAGTCACGTTCAAAAGATCCTCGAAAGACAGTGCGTTACCTCCGCTTGGTACAGTCGCGGGTGGCCACGGTGCCGTAGTCGTGGGCGTTACACCAGGCATCAAAGAAGCAACGTTGGTGTCCACGTGTCCAGTGCCAGTTGACGTAATATTATTCATACCACCAGGCAACTGTTCAGGATGGATATAATTACCAGCCTGACCGAAACTTCCCAAAGGTGCTTCACTCTCCGCGAAACGCCGGACTCCACGATCGGGCGGTAGCAGCGCGTGCGCGATGGGCTCGACCGCAGATATTCCACCAAGTAAGTTAGAAGGCTGAGATGGAAGCGGCTCAGCGCGAAGTGCAGGCGCGACATACCGCGTGACAGCCTTGCTAGCAGATATAAGTCCAGCCGAGGGTTCCACGTGTCCTGCACCGGCCAAGGCTAAGGGTACGGGTTCTGACTTCTTCAAAGAACGAACTGCACTGAGTCGAGCAACCAGTTCCGCCCGAATAGGATTGCCCCGCTGCAAACCAGCGTCTGAACTGGGTTCACTACCCGCTGTCGATCCACCCGACGTGTTTTGACAACGGGAGCGCGTGCGAGAAAGGCTGCTCAAAAGCTGAGTTCGCATCTCAACTAACCGGTTCTGCGCAGGCTCCAAAGCTCGCGGGGACGAATCAACCGCTCCGGCCGGGTCCACATCAGACAACTCATCGAAGTCCCCCATAAAGGCCAACTCCGGACCCGCAAATCCCTTATAGGTCTCCAGCAAATTTTTGTACGCCCGTTGACTCGCGGGCGAAACATGGAAGGGTAGAATCACCAACACGTTGATCTCCTCCTGCTGCTTTCGCGCTGAAATATACATCATCGTGAGCTCGGGGAAATGCAGAAAGCAATCCGTACAGATAAAATGACTGCGGTCTCCACGGAAAAAGGCGTAGTTACCAACATCAAAGAATTCATCCAGACACTCTTTATGAATCACAGCCGCGCAGACACGACAACGTACGTAATCTTGCGATTCGCTCTCGCATGTAATCGCCCGACAGTAAGGAAGGTCACTCAGAAAATAACAGTTATTCTGACGCAATCGCTCCTGGTTGTGGTGTACCATGTGCGTAGAGACCTTATTCACGCTGCAAATCTTGAGACCACATGTCCCGTACGCACTGGAAGTGGGAGTTGTACGGCACTGCTCAAAACAATCCCTCGCCACAGAAACCGTACGCCACACGTCCAGGACAACCAAAAGAAGGCTCACGAAGCTGACGGATATGAATCCCGTACGAATAAGTTAATATCTCTTCAACGATACCAGGAATTAAAGGTACCTCGACGTCAATCAAAGCTCGTGACTCTGAGCCCGGCGCCACCTGTGAAATCAGAGTGTGAAAAGACTGCAGAATCGTGGCCTCACGGGGTTCGCCACGACGGCATATGCATCCAAGTCTTCGATACGAGAAGCAAAATGCAGAATACAGCCCACCAGATTAGGAACCGCCGGTGCCACCAGTTTGTAAGAAGAAAGAAGCTGTTCCAATCGAGCCAGGTCCAACTGAGTAAAGTCATCTGAAAAGATACCAGTAGAAGGGGGAGCTAACTTCGAAGCCATGACGGCAAAGTCGGAATTTTTCTAGAAGCTTAAAGCAGAAATAATTACAGCAACTAGTCAGATTGGAACAGTTCCAACTGAGTAACAAGAATTGTTTCATCGATTGCTTTATTCAACTCTCACAATCCTAGGCGGCCGAGTTTCGATGTGACAGTGTCATAGTTCCTCGACAACAGTGTCATACTCTCAGATCCGATGTCACTGTCAGAATAACTGCAATCTAAGGGTCGATCTAATCTGATCAGATCGGACGGTGCTGTATAACGCCTGCCATATTCCGCATAAAAACACTTGAAACTCATCGCCTCTGTCGTTGATTCTCATCGCTATAGCTAAAACCCACCCCCACGCACGCACCCCAACCCTCTGGCACTGCACGCACTCTGGGACCCCCACGATGCACCCCCAACCCCCATTGCACGTACTCCCTATCCCCCACCGCACGCAACCCCGCCCCCACGCACGCACCCCCAACCCCCACTGCACGCACCCCCCAACCCCCAATGCACGCACCCCCCACCCCCATCAGCCAACCCCGCCCCCACTGCACACACCCTCCCAGCCCCCACTGCACGCACCCCCCAGCCCCCACCGCAGCACCCCTCCCAGCCCCCACTGCACGCACCCCCAGCCCCCATTGCACGACCCCCACTCCCACCGCACGTACTCCCCAAATCCCCACTGCACGCACCCCCAGCCCCCATTGCACGTGTAATTCCCCCAGCCCCCACTGCACGCACCCCAGCCCCCACTGCACGCACCCTCTACCACTGCACACCCCCATTGGAAGACCTATTTTACACAAGTTTTCAACCCGAAAGGATAAGTATGTTTCATTGTTCACTAACGGACTGGGTCGAATATATATGCAGTTATGAACTGTTGTGTATTAAGTATTTAAGTTATGTTATGATAGCGGCGGTCTCTCAATGATAGCGGGCAAGGTGTTCGCGGGGCCCACACAACCAATTAGGTCCGGAACATTTTGAAAAACAATCGGATAAGGTCAGATGGGCAGAAAGGTCCCACACAGTCATATAGATATTACATTACATGTTACCTACGTATTCCTATTCCGTTTCTTTGGAATTGTGCACGTGGCCTTTGCCGCCCCCCCTACTATTTGGGCACAGGTCTTGCATCTATTGGTCATTCGCGTCCTACTTTGGTTGGGGAAGGCGACATCCCGTGATGACTTCCCACATTTAAAGCAATGCAACAGCGGGGCATCATCCTTCGATATGTGGGAAGTCATCACGGGATGTCGCCTTCCCCAACCAAAGTAGGACGCGAATGACCAATAGATGCAAGACCTGTACCCAAATAGTGGGGGGGCGGCAAAGGCCACGTGCACAATTCCAAAGAAACGGAATAGGAATACGTAGGTAACATGTAATGTAATATCTATATGATTGTGCGGGACGTTTATGCCCATCTGACCTTATCCGATTGTTTTTCAAAATGTTCCGGACCTAATTGGTTGTGTGGGCCCCGCGAACACCTTGCCCGCTATCATTGAGAGACCGCCGCTATCATAACATAACTTAAATACTTAATACACAACAGTTCATAACTGCATATATATCCGACCCCGTCCGTTAGTGAACAATGAAACATACTTATCCTTTCGGGTTGAAAACTGGTGTAAAAAAGGTCCATCAATGGGAGTGCAACAAGGAGTGGCCCGCTCAACGTCTACCAATGGGAGCGCAGCAAGGAGTGGCCGGCTAAAGGTCCACCAATGGGAGTGCTTTCGGCAAATGCAGGTTCCACTGGGCATACGGCCAGCCGCTCACCTCAAACAGCGCTGGCGGTTCCCCTGGGAGGAGGAAACCTGAGCCGAGGACACCCCACACGCCCCCCTGCGCTCTGCACATCGCTGCTGATGCCACGATGATTAGGCGTGTGAGCTGCGCGGCGATCTTTTCTGGCGCGATCAACCCAGTGACTCTCCGAACATGCAGGACGAGGCGTGGTACGTGGCAGGCTGCGTAGGGCAAGCGGATGGGTGAGCAGGTGGCAATGGGGCCAAGGCGGGTGAGGTCCACCGAATCGCATGGCCGCCTGGTCGTTGCGGATATGACTGCCGTAGTCCATCCTCACCTGGACCGCAACCCTTCCCTAAGTTTTTTGCACAGTGATGGAACTCGTTACATAGGGTTGTCAGCCCGCAATGCATCGAAGCTGACGGCTGCAATTCCAGGGCTTTGCGGCGTGGCAGGGGCACTTATCCCCCTCGCATCAGCATTCCTTGTACAACTCTACCTCCATCACTGCACAACATTCAATTGATTCTATTGGTGGATTTGCAATGGTACTTTTTTAGGGACCTGCTGAATCAACTCCATTCTGAGAATCACGGCCCAGGCGCCGCGAGCAGCCATAGATCTGCCACGTGCATCTGCTAGGCTCCATTCTCCCACGTGGCAATTAAGACTGCACGGGTTAATTGGAGTTAATGTGGAGACGGAAAGTCCCGAGATTGTAGCCCCTTCCAATGGGACTCAGAACCCTGAGAAAATGAGCCGGAGAGCTCTTGAATCTCTTTCAAGATTCAAGGGGGGTGCAAGGGACTCTGGGGCCGGGCACCCCCTAGGCCCAAGGCGGCTCTGGCCGCACCCCTAGGGGGATGACAGTCCCAAAATCAAACTGAAATCGAGTTGTGTCACGGGTGATGCGCATTGACTGATGCCGACGTCACAGCATGGCAATATACCAATATGATAGTTTGAAAACATGCCGATAAAATCGATAACGATGACAGTAAGTGAGATCATGCCAATCGATGCTGTATCGTTTTAGGAAAGATTTTGCACTGCGAGCCAACGGTTAAAGTGAGAGACTATCAGCAAAATGGCTTCTTAGGGGCAATGCCAGAGGGTAGCAAGCAAGGATGCCCATCACAGCGGCGACGTGGCGGGTCTGCGGAAAGGCCCATGCTACGATGGAAACAAAGCTATCAACGGCATCCGTATGCTCTGCAACCTGATCGAAAGAATGGTTCACGACCAAACACACAGACGGCGGAATTGAAATACAATGCACCTGGGACACAAGCGAAGGAAACCCCAAGATCTGGGTCGCATGAAACGCCTGGTATGCAAAATATGTTGCGCGCTTGTCTCAGATTCGGTGAGCCCTAAGCCCTGAAGCCTCGTCTCGAGTGGCAGCTACCGCGCATAGGTTGGGAGCCACCTCTTGGCCCATCCGCACCGTTGACTCAATCACAAGTTCGTACATTCCATCATGCAGTCGTAGCTGTCCACCCCACCAGCCAGCAATCTCGCCTCCCAAACAAACCACTTTCGCTTTCCTTGAGAGTGCTACCGTTTCCCCCTTAGGGGGTTACTGCCTTCCTGAAAATTGCTTCTACACTATGGAGGAAGTGCTTCCACCTCATCCAGCAGCGCGCCCGTCTTCTCCCCTAACCGCCTCCGCTCGCCCAAGAAGCGCTCCCGGTTTCTCCGGTGGCAAGTTTGGATGTCTCTGGCGCTGGCCAAGCCCGAGCGCCCGGCACGCCTCATATGGGTTCTTTTAGGGAGTCCAGGCATTCCAGCACGCCGCCCGAAGCGCCGTGCGCTAGAGCGACTCAAGCTGATTGGACAAGTGCAGGCAACTCACATTTTGCGGGGATGCCCCGTCATGGTTGGCCATGTCCACTCCTGGGACCAGCATGCGGATATCCTCGCCGTCCTTCTTGCCCGGCAGCCAGCGCGAGTGCACAATGGCAGTCGCCCATCTGAACTCCTGGAGGGGCACCTGCGCCAGAGCCGCCAGCTCACCCCTTCCTGTGACATCACTGCGTGTATCGTTGATCGCGAGTTCCACATTCGCACACCATTGATCCCAATCCACCGAACTGCTGCCCACAAACGAACGCAGCAGGCCCTCCTAGCACCGGCGCCGGAGCCCACGATGCCACCAACGAATCGGGACGCTTACTTCACGTTGATGTACGAGTCAATGACTTAGCTGGTTCGTCTCGTCGTGGCGAGCTTTGCTGGCCACCTCAGTTCTTAGAGACGTCTGATTGACGCGGGAATTACACATTCATCCAGGTCAAAGCATCTGATATTGTCACAGCCTCGCAGGAGTACCTCGTATGTATTTGCAAGTCGTAGCTGCGCGCACCCGTGGCAGTCCGCCCGCACCGCCTATGGATTGTGTCGCGAGGCGGAGTGTGCTGAGCGATGTGAGGGCGGAGGCGCGCTTTGGGCCGTCCAGGTGTCTGGATGGACAACCAAGGCGCCGTCTCGTAGGCTGCACGGGCAGCAGCGCCACTCCCAATGTGCGGCTACCTTGTTGCTCCGCATCGGTTCCGCATTGGTTCCGCTTGCGGCCGCCGGTAGGTTCGCCTTGCGGCCGCCGGTGGATTCGCCTTGCGGCCGCCGGCAGGTTCGCCTTGCGGCCGCCGGTGGGTTCCGCTTGCGGCCGCCGGTTGGGTCGCGTTTCCAAGGCACTGAATGGCATGAAACACGCCAACCCGATGGCAGCCCACCACCATCCCAATCCGACACCATTAAGCTCGTGGACCGTATTTGACACCATTCAGCTCGCGCCCTGCAGCTGGCATGAGGCACTGCCGGCTGCCGCATCAGGGTTGGGATGCAGGCATGTGCCGCGAGGACGCACTGCTGCCCCGGAGAAGAAGTCTGCAGGCAAGCCACCGTCCGTTGTCCGCATCCACATCTCATGGGTGTGTGCCCTGACCCCCCTCCTCCCCCCTCGCCGCCTGTGAGGCTCACAGCTCTGATCCCCTCCCCTCCCCCTCGCCGCGTGTGAGGCTCACCGAGGCTCTGATCCCCCTCCTCCCCGCCCGCCGCCTGCTTGAGGCTCACAGCTCTGATCCCCCTCCTCCCCCCTGCGCTGTGAGGCTCACAGCTCTGATCCTCCTCCCCTGCAGGCCCCAAGCGCACCTGCGTCGCTCCACCAGCTCCCGCAGGATCGGACTCTGCAACAGTGCAACCTCCGAGTCCAACAAGGTCTCTTGAGTGTGGAGATCCCCCTGAACCCAAGAGGACAGGATGTTTTTTTCTCAGTCTCCACCCTGAGTCCCTCCTGCAGGCGCGAAGACCCCTTGCTCTTTCACACCCCTCACCCCAAGTCCTGCACGATCTCGAAGGCGCGGACCTCCCTCGGAATGCCCGACTCATCGTCCATGATGGAACCCCATTTGTGCCCCCCCCTTATGCACCCCGTCTGCGCCGCTCACACAGCCCCGGAGGCCACGGAGGCAGGAGAACATGCTGAAGGGGCGCTGTGCTCGGGAGAGACACTGGACGAAAGACACGCAGTCGAGAAGATGCGGTGTTACAAGGGGGTGCAGAAAAAGAGGTGCCACCTGGGTGGTGCTGTGTTACAAGGGGGTGCAACAAAAGAGGTGCCACCTGGGTGGTGCTGTGTTACAAGGGGGCAGCAAAGAGGTGCCACCTGGGTGGTGCTGTGTTACAAGGGGGTGCAGCAAAGAGGTGGCACCTGGGTGGTGGTGTGTTACAAGGGGGGCAGCAAAGAGTGGCACCTGGGTGGTGCTGTGTTACAAGGGGGTTCAGCAAAAGAGGTGGCACCTGGGTGGTGCTGTGTTACAAGGGAACGCAGGAAGGGTGGAGCATAGGTTGAGGTGTGATGTAGCATATGGTGGTGGTGGTAGAAGGGTTGGGTTTGAGGCTGAGGTTGAGCGTGCCCTCCATTAAGAGCTACGCGTGCCTGGCCAAGGGTCAATGCAGCCAGCAATATGACTACCCTGTAACACGAGAGGCGACTGTGTTGTCTTGCACACATCGAAGTATGTCTTGAACGCCGCGTTCAAGAAATACTTCGAGGAAATACAACGAGGTTGCACCTCTGGAGGGTGCTACAAAGGTCCACGTGGCTGCTTGACAAGCATCCCTGGAGAATTGCCCCATAATGATGCCGCGGTCGGCGAGGGACTGGCTTGCTCTTACCTCCAAGGGTAAGCTCTCTAAATATTCTCGGAGTCGTGAGTTCTCCCGGTGCTGCCAGTCTCACACCCGCCACCAGAGAGCCGGTAATCAAAATTCGTGTCACTCGTGACCAGCAGTGCCCACCCCTCAACCCTGCTGGCGCACTCAGGCACAACTGGCGCTCCTCCAGGCGGCAGTACTGCGCCAAATGGGATTTGCGTGACAGCGCCACGTGGGATGAGCAGCCACAGCGCCTTCTGCGTTGAGCAGTTACGACCGCGCCACGTGGGTTGAACAACCGCAGATTCTTGTCGCGGAGATGGAAGGAGGCAGCGCCTTGTCACGGAAAGGGAAGGAAGGCGGCACCTTCTCGCGAAGCAGCAGCGGGGCGGCTTGGGCTGCAGACATGTTTCGCCCTAAGTTCAGAGCACAGTGTACGGGCACCGCTAAAACTACCTGTAAACCCTCCCTCTCCGCCCGCGCCCGCCGCCACGAGTTATACGCCGCACATTGTAGGAGCACTGCTAGAACCATCTGACTTCCAGCCCTCCACTCCCTGCCAAACGCTCTCGACCCGAACCTCGTGCTGCCCCCAATTTGATTTTCGCGGAGTTGTGTATCGAACTGTAAAAGTGCGCGCAAGTCGCCCCTATTCTGAGTTCTAAGAGGAAGTAGACAGCAGAGTCTTGTTGGCTACCTGATATAGGACTAAGGGGGCTGGAATGGGGGATGGAAAGAGATCTGGAATAAGGATAAGGTTCGGCGACAACGATTATAGATATATATATATCCCCCCGCCAGAAAACCACGCAAACGGTGCTGCGTGTACAGCTTTGCAGGTGCCGGGACGATAACCACGGCGTGGCTCACCTCCCCGACGTGGAGCGTGCGCGTGGCAATGAGACCGCGAGGCGAATCGCCGTTCGCCTTCCCAACCTGTTCACAACGGGGAGGGGGCTCCGATTCAAAGACGTTGGGTCAGGCTCTCGACACCCTGGAGGTGCGGCTGAGCCCTCCAAACCATCAGCCGAGAGGGAACTCGCCAGTGTGCACGAAGTGAACGCACCTCCACTCCATTTACGACCCCTCCATTTTCTTGCAGCCAATCGAGCAGATCCGAGTCCCCTGGTTCCTTTGTCCCGTGCACTGCTGCAGCCTGCCATCGGCGGAAGAGCATCGCATCACAGGGGAAAACAGGATTCGCAAAAACTGCTATGTATTGAAGATTGAACGTACGAACACGCTCTCACCTGAAATGTGCAAACCAAAAGCAAGGTTCCAAACTTCAAGATAAATTCAAACATGCTTGGGGCTGCGCGTCGAAATATTTCTACTGCAGTGCCCAAATCACCGTTTCACCCGTGCTCGAGGCAACGACTTGCTTGTGTTGCTTTTGTATGACTGTGCTCACAAGCGCAGAATAAGGGGAAGTTCAAAAATGTGCAGCTTCCTTTCGCCCCCCTGGAAAACCACTGCATGCGAAGGTCGAGAGGAGAAAGTCGTAAATGCCTAGTACTCCAGTGTCCCCACCCACCTGACGTGAGAAACCCGCGCTTGCGCTACCGGTATAGCTGTCGTTTGAGCTCACATGCGATTGTTCTCGGCATCGGGATTTTGGGAGTTTCAAGTTTCCCACCCGACCGGCAGACGTGAGACGAGAGAGGAGAACATAACTTCCGTCTTCGTCTCGCCTCACTTCTGATGTTGCTTGCTCTTCCTAGTCGGAAAAATGACACCCCTCACCTGTGACGTACCTAGGAAAAGTTATCTGACGGTCAGGAGTCACTGCCGTAGGCAGGGACGTATCGACGGCAGATAACTGCGGTTATGTGACGAACATACCCTGCGGTACCCCCTAGCTACCCAAGCAACACCCCTGCGCAGGGCATTCGATCGCTCTAATTGTGCGTGACGATGTCAGGAATAATTTGGTTCCCACCACATACACATATGTCTGGATATACACATTTCACAAGTGGAAACCTAGGTATACATGTTGGGGAAGTACCAAATGCCATGCCAGCATAGGAGTTTAGGGCTGGGAACTTGAAAAAAAAAACAAAAAAAACCAAATCTGGGCCGGGCTGGGAACTTGACAATGACACATGCTGATCGCATATCACGACTGCGTCTATCGCGTGAGAGACGACGACACAGTGACCGCAATGAACGTCGCCGGCAGCACACGGTGAACACATCGACATCGCGGACACCATTGCCGTTGCCGTTGCGTGACTACTTACTGTTACTCGTTCTTCGTTGACCCATCCCAATCCGCAATTGCATCGTAAAATTCTTCACAGACAGCTACGCAATGTCATCAACGTTCCTCCGCCTCATGGGGCGAAAGGTGTTGTGATTGTTGTAAGCTCTTCCCGTTTGTGCGGGATATTCGCATTTATTCCATGGCATATTTCATATGAAATATACACATAAGCACGAAGGCATCGGCCACGCACCTTTGAAACTAACGAGTTTCAAAGATGCGTTTTTTGTCATTTGGGCGCGCTTACCCAAATAACAAATCAGCCGAGCGCTTCCCGTTGGCGTGGGGGAGCCAACGCTTGAATGTTGAATATTCATTATAATATGAGTTAGCATGCGAGGTTGCAAAGACATCGGGACAGAATGTACGAAACTTGCTGGAACAGTCACACCGCTTGCTTTGTGACTCTTCCTATAGTAGTGTGTATGACTGTCACCCGAACCCGAACCCTAACTGTTTATGCCCGTTATATCGGGTTAACTTATCAACTTTATTACATTCTGAGAAAACTTATCACTGAGTGAATATATCCCGAGTCCTAGGGGTATATCCAACAGGTTTGGCCCCACGCACACTTTATTTAGACACTGCGTAGTTTGGCCATGTCAGGCTAAACACCGACGCTTGAGATGGAGTGAGGGGCTCCTCTAGAGGCACGGCGGAGCGGTATGGCCTAGTTTCGCGGCTGGTTGATTGGACTTACGGAAAGCTCGGGCTCGTGGCTGCTTGATTTTCCCGTACTACGCGTTGGTAGACGTTGGAATTTTGGTCGGATCCGACACCAAGTTCCTTGGCCGCGTTGTTAGATCCACATGCACGTTTGGGGAATCTTTTACGCCGCAGCTTTCCTTCTTTTCCTCGACAACCGCCTCACGACTTTTGGCCGCCGCTCCTTCCGCACCTCGCCGCATTTACCCTCACTTCGTCTCTACAGTCTTCTACATCATGGTTGCGACTAGATTGACCTCAAGTATGGCGTCACGCCGACGCTCACTAGCTACAATTTTCGACTCCGCTGCCGCACGTAATTCCGTCACGCCGGCTACGCCGGCACCCGCTGGTGCTCCAGCTGCGAACTCCGCCCAAGCCGTATTCTTGGCGGGTGTTCGCTCGCTCACGCGTGAGCGCTTCGACGAGAGCGTGGCGAAGCACGTGATCCGAAAATGTTTCCGTGAGAAGCATGAGCGATTCACGGGAACGGAGTCCAACGCGCAGGTGCTTCTCTCCAAGCTCGTGCCTGCTGTCCAGGAGGCTTTCGAGGCGCAGGATCCTTTGTTTGCGCCGATGTTCGACTTGGAGGACTCCGCGTTGGCCGTCCGTCCCGAGGCCAACAAGCTCCTCTTCTCAACTCTCGAGCTCATCGTGTCTCCCGCCTCTCCAGCGGGTGACTGGCTTGAGGCATCTGCGACCTTGCACCCTCTGGACGGCAAGCGGGCCCTGCTGGAGCTCGCAAGGCGTCTGCTGGACTCCGGTGCACCCTTCCAGGGGACATCGGACCTCCTTGGCGTCCGTTTTAAGGCCCACACCGACCCGTCCGAGTCCATCACGGACTTCAACGCGGCCTTACGGTCCGCCAAGAGGCGCAACACCCTCGACGATGACGAGGTGAAGGAGCTCTTCCTCGCCGCGCTGGACCCTGCTTTCTACGCGCCGGTGGTGTCGAGGCTCTTCACCCACCAGCAGCGAGCGGCCGTGGACCTTCTTACCATTCAACAATGGGTCCTCGAGTGCTACGCCCGACACGTGGCAGCCGGTACGCACACTGCCTCGTTCGCCCTGTCCGCAGCGGCCGTGGCCACTGACGGCGACACCTCGCAGCTGTCCGACCTCACGGCCATCATCCTCGACGTGAAGCGGCAGCTGAAGGTCCTCACGGACAAGGTCAACGGGCGGGGTTTTACCCCGCGGGCGGACAAGAACAAGATCGGCAACGGGGGAGGCGGCTCCGGTGTTCGTTTTGCAGCAGGTGACCTCCCGACGGGAGGGAACTGGCCGCAGTCGCAGGTGAGGAAGCGCGTTGCCTTTCACAAAGGCAGCGGCGACTTCATTCCGTTCTGCCAAAATTCAACGTGCAAGAAGGACGAGGCCCGCCACTGGCACCGCGACTGCCCGAACGGCGGCAAGCACGGCGCTGGGGGAAGCTTCCACAGCTTCTCCCTCGGTGACATCGAGAACGACTTGCTGGCGGAGCAGTTTCAGACGGCCATGGACGAGCACGACGGCGAGCGGTTCGATGCGCTCTGCCTTCTGGCGGGGGGCAAGCCGGAGATGCTCGACGGCGTTTCGGCGTGTTCCTTCGGGGTCGAGCCGGAGCAGGAAAACGGTGCGTTGCAGGAGTTCCTGCCCTACTGCCAGCCTGCCACCCACATGGGCGGCTTCACGGTCGGTGGTGTCGAGAGCGGGATCTCGGCTGCCGCTTGCACGCATGTCCGGGAGGACCCACCGCCGGCTCCACCGCCGGCGGCAATCGAGCATGTTTACCCGGGCGAGTCGGAGGCGTCCGACACCGGTGACATGATGCCGGTGGACCCCATGCACGCGCACGAGCCCGACCTCTGCTTTGCGGACAAGATCGCGCGGATGGGGGGACTCTCGATCACGGCTGAGGGCAAAGACTTCGCGATGCGGTACATGCACGCCGAGTCGGAGACCGACTCTTGCGACGGCGACGTAGACGACTCTGCAGCTGGGTGTGACTCTATTTACGGTGAGGATGCGGTCCCGCGCCCTACGGCATCTCGTCCGGGATGCGGTGCACCGCCTTGGGGGTTTGCCCGCTCTTCGGCTATTGCGGTAATGCTTTGTGCGTTCTTTTGTGTATGCGCCACCGCGGCGCCACTCACAGCTGCCGCCCCTGGCGAGGCATGTGCACCGGACCACACCGGCCTGGAGGTCGGTGGTGCTGCTGAGACAAACGACAACGAGCCTGCATTCACTTTTGCGGCGCCGGCTGCTATCCCGCCGCATCGGCAGACGCGGTATCGGGAGCTGCGACAGGGGTTCCACACTCTCCGCAATGTCCCGCGGCCGCCATGGCTGTATAATCCCGACCCTGATTATGTTCCACAGTCACCACCTTACCCGCCACCGCCGTACTCGTCCGATGACGAGGAGCAGAGCTCTGGAGACCATGCGGCTGTGCACGACGATCGACAAAATTCAGATTCCTTTTCTGGCTCTACGAATGATTCAATCACGGCATCGACGACTTCAATTCACGGCACCATGACTGTGCTGCGGGCTGGCGCAGCAGTGCCACCGCCAACTAGTGGCTAGGAAGTTAATCATGCCGCTCCTGCACAGTGAGATTGACCGTAGCTGTATGTGCAGAAGGGTCCGATCACGGACCGGTTTCAGATTTACAACTCTTGACTGGGAACCGCCCTGCCAGAAAGGACAGGCCTTCCCTTAGAGCCCAATTTCCACCGCTGTAGATGGTGTTTGTTCACGGGTTTCACCTTCGGCTAGCCAGTCACCACACTAGGTGGTGTGCTGGAACAGTCACACCGCTTGCTTTGTGACTCTTCCTATAGTAGTGTGTATGACTGTCACCCGAACCCGAACCCTAACTGTTTATGCCCGTTATATCGGGTTAACTTATCAACTTTATTACATTCTGAGAAAACTTATCACTGAGTGAATATATCCCGAGTCCTAGGGGTATATCCAACAAAACTGTCATACAGTATCCCTTTGCCTTTGGGTTTGGGTTCGAACGTACCCAAACCCAAAGATGCCAAACAGCCGAGGGCTTCCCGTGCGTCCTAGAGCACGAAACTTGGCACACATACTGTCAAGAGATGTATCTTTAAGTTACCTGAAGCTCAAGGCGGCAAGTTACTTCTTGGGGGCTCACAATCGTATCCGTCTAGACACCATTTTTCCTCGTGACGTCGGGTCTCGTTACCGACCGACGCCAAACTCGCCCGGAGTTGCCCTCACGGCTCCGGACCGGACTCGCGCCACTGCGGTCTTGAATTCATCTTGGGACATCGACATCATCAAGAGGATTTCGCGCGACGCCTTGGGTTCCAAGGACATCTCTTTTCGTGGGGATGAAGCCAACCGCAACACTCTCTGGACGTCTATCGTCAAGTCTTTACAACACGCGTTCGAGCAAAAGGACCCCAACAACGCCGCTCTCTTTGATCTGGCAGATGCGACCAAAGAGGTGAACGACATCTACAATGGTATCCTCTTTTCGACTTTGGCATCGTTGACATCACCACATTCGACGGCACGACGTTGGGTGGAAGCCTCGGGACGGGCTTCACCTCGGGATGGCAAGCGTGTTATTCTCGAGGTCGCCAAGAGGTTAATCCCTCGTGTGGTTCGACCTCTTGGGCACTACGAGGAGCTTTGCTCTATTTTCTTCGACTCCAAGAAGGACCCCGACCCACTGATTCAAGATTTTGACGCCTGTCTGACTGCAATTAGCAACGGGGCTTCTGGGCCTCTGGACGACATGATGGCCAAGAAGCAGTTGTTGGCCTCCCTCGATCGACACTGACTTCTACGACAAGGTCATCACACCACTTCGTTTGGACGTTGAGTTGGCCAAGGTCGAGCTCGAGGACATCTTCGCGCACGTTCTTGAAGTCTGGGAGCAAGCCAACGGCCGCATCAAGCAGTCCGTTCCCTCCTGCGACAAGTCCAACGTTCTGTACTCTGGTCAACCGTCCGACATCGACGTCAAGGCCCTCATCAAGGACTTTCAATTTCACATCGACGCCGCCAACAAGGTCCTTGCCTCGCTCTCCGACGAGAATGCGAACGACGAGCCGACGACGAGATGGTCGGCTCCGTATTCGGGCAAGCCCACGGGCAAGCCAGGTGTGCACGTTCCCCCTTCATCCTGGCGTGACCGTCAGAATCGCCGAGGAGATGGGAAGTTTCATGGCCGACAACGGCACTACCGCTTTGCCGCCTCGCCCCTCGCCAAGGGCGGGAATTGGAATCAGCAACGTGGACGCCGCGACGACAAGAACTTCGGCATGCACTCCGTGTCGTTCCACGTCGTCTCCAAAGCCTTCGTTCCGGAGTGTGTCCGTTGCCCTCCGGGGTTTTGGCATGACTCCGCGAATTGTCCCACCGCCGACATCGAGTGCGACGCATGCGTGATTGAGCAAGCCGACGACGCCGACGGCCTCGTGTCCGCCTTCCAGACCGCGTTCGACACTGAGGACGACACGCTCGGCCTTTGCTCGACTCTGTGCCCAACATGATCATCCCTTGGTTCGGCAGGACGAGGAACCCTTCACGTTCTCCGAGCACATTGGCGTGGGGCTCCGTGCGCAGTACGCAGGATTGACGCCCTCCCAACCCTCTCTCCTTGCTACCCGCGTGCACGAGTCACGCACGGCTCTCCGCGAGCTCAAGCAGGTAGCTGGTGGTGCTGAGTCCGAATCGCAATACTTCCCCATGGTCCACTTCGGCTCGGCCACGCCCGCCGTGATCGACGATGCCGTCGTGGAGCCTGCGCCGGAAGTGGCGATCGAGACCGGCGAGGACGTGGTGCTTTACCCCAAGCAGTACATCGACGACGAGCCGCCCTTCGAACAATCTTTCATGGACAACATGTCTGTGAAGTTGGGCTTCTTTGAGCCCGAGCCAGAGGTGTCAGCTAATTCATTTGCCCCTCTGCCTCCGTACATTTCTTCCACGCATGATTCAGCTAGCGTGGCTGACACGGAATCCGGCGACGAGGACTTGCGTGATGCCGTCCCACCACCCGCTCCACGGGTTGGTGGTGTACGGACACCGTCAATCGGCACCTTTCTCACGGCAGCAGCACTCCCTCCTCTGTTTCTGTGTGTGAGCATCGCCTTAATCGACACCGTCACCGCCACTGCACTTTGTGAAATTGCTCCACGGTCGGTGGTGTACGGGCACTACTCTAGTTATCAGAATTGCACAGTGGACTACTTCACTGACCCCGACCTTCTGGACACTGGACCGACTGACTCCTACAACATCTTCAATCTGGACTCTGGTTTCCTGGACTCTGACTGTTTCCGCATCTACAGTCTGGACTTTCAATTTGAGAACTACAACAACTACAATTTATGTGAACTCTACTCTGTGGACCACTTCCGAGGTGGCTAGAGTTGCTTTGAGAAGCCTAGTAGCACGACTAGATCGGTTCCACAGGCACAGCAACCTTCACTGTGGAGTGCTAGCTAGAATTGGGACCGCCCTGGCCGAAAGCACAGGCCCCCGCTAGAAATTTGTTTCCACCGCTTGCGATGGTGTGTTTTGTTTTCCCTAACAATCTGCCTGCTCCACCCTAACTCTTAGGGCTAGATAAGCGAGCCCTCAATATATCATTAAAATACAAGTAAACGCTGCGTTATAGAACAGTAACACAAGCGTAAGATAATAGCGGGGGATGAGTGCAGAACTTCTGTGTGAAGATACTGCTGAAGCACAACGCTTCCTCATCTATACCATACGTATCCCATCGCATAGATGGTACCGCAATTGGGTTGTGAACCCGAGACGTTGGTTGAACGACCAGTATCGTCAGAACGAATAATACGTTCGCTCCATAATACTGCGCATGCTTGTTCCGCACATGCTTAAAGCAAAGATGGTTCTTGTTTGTTACTTCAAGATGTATCTTGCTTTGCCATCTTCGAGTTCGACGTACGAACTCTCGATGACAGATGTCATTCAAGTCTTTCCTTGAATAATGACAGATGATGTGATTTATCATCTGACGACATGTACAGTCATAGTCGACCATACTGACGACTGTCTGTCATTATAATATATGACATGACTCGACATGACATGACATGGTATGACATGTCTGACAGGTATGACATGTATGACATGTATGACACATATATCATCGGTCATGACCCTGACACTAACTCTTCCTCCGTAATAGTACAGGGTGGTGTGCTGGATGTGACACCCCGTGTGTGTCACAATCCTTTGTCTGTACTAGTACTCCGTACAGTACGGCTGTCACAGGTTTAGGGTTTCCGGCTTAAGCCGAGTTTCACTCAATCTAACTTACTTCTTATGTTATCTTAAGTGAAAGCATTCTGAGTTCTTCTCACAATATATAGTAGTCGGCACTATATATCTGACAGGTGTAGGCACTTCATTTTGGTCTAGATTGGGTGTAGACGTGTAGACACTTCATTTTAATGTGCCATTGGGTGTAGACACATGTATAGGGGGTACGGGTCGTAATTTTTGTTGTTATTTGTTGCCAAAAAAAAAAACATTATTTCGCAAATTCAACTGGTAGATATCAACATCCGACCTCAATGAACATATCTAACGGTTGAATTTGCGAAATATTGTTTTTGTATGCGATTACTAGCGAAAAACCTTTCGGAATCGATGTTTGTTGTTATTTGTTGCAAAACAAAACACCGTTTCGCAAATTCAACTGGTAGATATCGAGATCTAACCACAAAGAACTTATCTATCGGTTGAATTTGTGAAATGATGTTTTTGTATGCGGTGACTAGCGAAAAATTGTTCGTAATCGATGGTTTTTGTTGTTTGATGCTTAAAAAAACATTATTTCGCAAATCCAACCGGTAGATATCTTCATTGTGGTCAGATGTTGATATCTAACGGTCGAATTTATATAATAATGTTCACATGCAATATTATCAATGTAAAATGTAATGCCCTCCAGGCATCAAGGTATGTTAGAATGAAGTCTACACCCAATCTAGATCAAAATGAAATGTCTACACCCAATCTAGATTTAAATGAAGTGCCTACACCCAATCTGGATTAAATAAAATGTCTACACCCAATCTGGATTAAAATTAAGTGCGTACACCCAATCTAGATTAAAATGAAGTGCCTACATCCAATCTAGATAAAAATGAAGTGCCTACACCCAATCTGGATTATAATTAAATGTCTACACCCAATCTAGACTTATCCCACACACACACATATATATATATATATTACTATTACTATTATATATATACAACATATATATATACATTGTGGTCAGATGTTGATATCTAACGGTCGAATTTATATAATAATGTTCACATGCAATATTATCAATGTAAAATGTAATGCCCTCCAGGCATCAAGGTATGTTAGAATGAAGTCTACACCCAATCTAGATCAAAATGAAATGTCTACACCCAATCTAGATTTAAATGAAGTGCCTACACCCAATCTGGATTAAATAAAATGTCTACACCCAATCTGGATTAAAATTAAGTGCGTACACCCAATCTAGATTAAAATGAAGTGCCTACATCCAATCTGGATTATAATGAAATGTCTACACCCAATCTAGACTTATCCCACACACACATATATATATTACTATTACTATTATATATATACAACATATACATATACATTGTATATATATATCGATATAATAGTAAAAGGACCGAAATCGGACACCCGGCGAGTGAGTACGATGCCCGGGAGCAAGGGCCGGGCCCAACTTACGCACTCCCACACCGAGATTGCGGCAGGGCGGCTCAAACACAATCAAACAAAGTAAAATTGAAACGCCGTAACCGCCGGAGATGGCACTCATGCAAGGGAGGTGGACGGGAATTATGACACCCTTTTTCGAAACAAGCCAAACTACGGAGCCGGACTCGCACGGTTTCGCGTGAGTTCGAAACCTTATACCATCTGTATCTCCGCGCTCCCACGCGACTCCCATCACGTAACTTGAACACACACCTTAACATCGCTTAACATCGCCGCCTCCACCCCACACCCGCTCCCTCCACCCCTCGCTTCCTGACCCTCCACCACCGTTCCTCCGTCCTCCGCCTCGCTTCCGCCCCCTTTTTTCCCATCACAGATGCAGCCTCTCTCCACCTCCACCTCCTCTGTTGCTTCTCCGCCAGCACGACCTTTTAGCGCTCTGCGTAGTTTTGCCTTGCCGCGGTTTCCTAGGTTGTTATGACCTAGATGAGCCCTTCGGGGCGCGCTATGAGGATGATTCCAGCTCCCTCTGTTCTTCAGTTGTCTGCTTGCATGATTACAGCGGACTCATGACTTTGTCATTATTCTCAGCGTAAATGTTATATTATTATTATTATTAACATCGCTTCTCGTTCCACTCGTTGCCGCGTTGTGATACATAACGAACCAGCTATCCGAGTCGTCAGTGGGAGCGGAGTTGCTGAGTGGCGGCCAAAGTAGAAGTCTTCGGCTCCACTCTTTCAAACTCTGTTGTTACTCATAACGAGTTTCGAGTGCACCCCTATTTAATGAGCACTTGCGTCACTATGGGGTTAGTTAGTGGTCAGCTCACGCGTGTTCACACGCGGGGTTCTTGGCCGTCGGTGTGTGTGCGCGCGATTATCCACTCCTTTGGCACCCCGTAGCCACAGAAGACCGACCGTAGTCGGTGTGCACGCGTGGGGGGGCACGGGACAATGACTATCCGGACTTCCATGAGCCGGGAGCAGATTGTGTCGTGTTTGAACACATCCAAGCAACCTGGTTTTATAAACGATTTTCTTCTAGCTCGGGGCAACCATGGGAGCGGAGCTAAGTCGGAGACCGGTGGGGATACATGGTCTTTACATGTCTTCAGAGTCAGCGTAATCTAACTACAATAATTGTGTTTGAACACGGTCTCCGCAGAATCGGCGCATTTTCGATGATTGGATTATGGCGACTCTGCGGAAGGAGTATCATACCGCCGGTAGATAGGTGCTATATTTTCCATGGCAAGGCCTGCGGCAGTTGTTATCTAGGTTAGTTCCACTCCGCTGAGCTGCCCTAACTACCCCTATAGCTACTCCAACAACTGATGTTGACAAAACACACCGATAGCAGCAGGGTGTGTTCATAAAGACACGAACCCCTCGCCCTAAGCAGAGCACTGAGCCGATTCCTCCCTAACTAAACCGCAGTAATGCATGTTGGCCCATCAGGGGGTGCTCTCATTAGTGCTACAAACTCAATCAGGAGTGACATCAAAATAGAACTGAAAGAGCGGGGCCGACATCTTCGGTTGGCGGCCAGCACTCGAAGTGCCCCGCCTCAGCTCATCCGCTCTCGCTGACATAGCTAACCGAAGTTACACAACCGTTGATACATCAGCAAGGCTCAGTATCGATAACACGATAACTCCGAGCGATTTCGTAAACTCACGAGGGCGGCGGCCGCCCTAGGTGGGGGAGGAAATTTCTGATGATTCCACCGTGAACCGCCCGCTATGAAATGATTTTCCTACTTAGAAGTTCACGACTTATCGTCAGTGATATCGACGGTCATCGATGGATATAATGATTAATTGCGATCAAATTCATTATTATATTCATATATCGCTCGCTTAGTTCAACTCAGCAATCGCGTTACGTCAGTCGATTACTTAGACCGAGTTATTCATATCGCTCAATGGGTTCACAGCGACTATCGTCGTCGTTCGATGCTAACCACCGCGATTTATCGTTATTTTATTATTGCGGGAAACAGGGTACCGACACCTGTACAGCACCTCCTAGGTCGACGACTCCTCACCGTTAGATAATGGCCAGCTATTCATTATTCATGTCCACTACCGCACGGTGTATGATATAACCACTTTTACGATACCCCCTCCCGAAACTGAGCGGACCGATGGAAGCTTCTCGACGAGAGCTCTGGATGATTGTCAAAATATATCGGATGGTGAACAACTTGGGGAATTTTCGTCAAAATTTGGTCGAACGGACAGACATGAATGATATTCATCTCGAGTTGTACTGCCCCGTATGCGACCCGAAACTCCTGAAAACTATCTACCCCAGCCTGCATTCGCAATAAAACCGCCCTGCCTAGTACATTAATAGGCGAAAGCAGCACTATCAAATATCAGCATAAAAGACCTATTGGTTCGAGGGGAGCTGGAGTGAAACGGCATGTGCACGTGAACCCGCTTCTTAGCATGTCATGGCGCGTGACTTAAACATGCATCACTGTCCCAAATTTCGAAATCTGACAAACATTCACTTATGCTCAGCGAAACCCTAATTCATTTTCCACTGCGGTCCGCAGCGTCTCTAGGCATGCCAGAGCGATAAATCAGGAAACCCGAGTGTAACAGCTTAGAATAGCTAATGACAGATAGCTAGGATGCCAAATGCATATCTGAATCTCGCTTGTGCATGCGAGTCGCTGTGGGGCCGCGAATTTATTCTTTCAGATTTCACTTTCAGACACCCACCTGGTACAATCTGTAGTAATCTATTCAATAAATCACAGTCATCTATTCTAAGGGGCTCTTTAGCCAAATTTGTATACATATGTCAACATCCTAGAATGCTTCATACTGATTTCGTTCACGTTTCTCCCCCGGCGAAAAGGCATCTGCTCTTAATGGCGACTGATTCTGAGGCTCCATTTTTAAGCTACCTTCTTGAAGGCCATTTTCTATTTCCACCGCCGAGCCATCATCGTTACCCTCCATGCTGCTCTTCTGTATCGGGTTGATCGCATACTCATGCTCAGAGTCCAACAACACACTTGCCTTATATATAGGGTTTTTCACCGCCGCCAGGCCATCACCGTTGCCCTCAAGGTTGCTCTCTTTTATCGGGCTACTTATCTCATGCTCATCATGCCTCAATTCCGCCAACACACCTGCCTTATATGTAGGGTTTTTAATGCGCACACTTCGTCCAAGTTCTTTTGCACCCGTGGAGGACTTGCGCAGTATTGAACCGTACCTCCACGCGTAACTTCGCATGACCGATGGAGCACGGAAGCTCTTGGAAAATGTCTTGGGGAATATGCCGACTCGCCTCACCTTTTGCATGAGGGGCCCCATAAAAAGTGGTAGATGCGCAGACAGGTGAATGATGGTCGGGCGGAATGCCGGAACGATGAGCGTCATCCCATAGGTCAGCAGCACAACCTGCATCAGCACGATGACTATCCCAAATGTCAACATGTCCGTGTCGTCAAGCTGCATCATGATGAGGAGAGATTGCACGAAGAATTGGTTGACCAGGATTGCCAGTTGCAGGTCATCGAGGGCGTTGTTCTTGTAGGGGCTGTATCGCTGGTGCAGCAGAATGGCCAGCATGGAGACGATCAGCGCATAGATTAGACTGATATTCTCCCCCGCGAGCATCCCCACCGGGACCACCATGCCTGTCTGAACCATTCGCCTGGTGATCTCCACACACTGCAAGCACCCGGCAGGGACCAAAGCGTGAGCCATCTCAATGCGCGCGCGGCGGGGAAATCAAACGCCATGCGGGGGGCATCTGCCAAACCGCGACCACCCTCGCATCCGTGATGGATCTCAAGCCATACTAAGAGGAATCAGCATCGGAGAGGAGCGCGGTGCACATATCGCTGCGGACTGATCTCTTTGGCACCAGATAACCACGGAATGTCGGCTGCATTATGCACGGGGATCAAAGGATTCAGCGCACACTTCGGGACACTCAGCCGGACTTTCCGGAGCTCGCTAGTGAAGAGAAGCATCCCTAAGCCTCACTGAACCACCCGAGCGCCTCTGTGCCTGCTCTGTCTGTGCACCGAAGCTGCGCCACTAAAGCCCGTCCACCTCTCTACCCCCGAGCTGCCCGAGTCATCTCCCCGTCAACAAGCCTGTGCTTAAAGCCGCCACCCTACTCCCTACCTACCCCTAAGCCTGGTCTCAGGAGAGCTTGTCCACCCAAAACATGCCGAGTATCCCAAAGGGCCATTTAAAGGGGCTGAGCATGCTAAAGCGAGAGGATGTGTGTGGCTTATCCTTAGACCGATTCCTTTGGCACCCACTTGGTAACACAGCAACATGTGGCATCTCATCAGCTCGTCTCCGCCTGTTGACTTGGTGGCTAGGAGGTGGCTAGGACAGCTCGAAGGGTGGATGAAGGGTGGATGCAGGCAGCCTCTGGCGGGTTTGCTACAGCGGAAGGGTCGATCAGTAACGGACGCACGGCTCCGTCAGGCTTAGAGGGTCTCCATCTCAACAAAGCTCGGGAGACTCCGGAAGTGCCGAAGTGTGTGCTGAATCCCTTGATCCACGGTGTAGGTACATAGGGCAACAGACTTACTGCTCAGCGGCAGCCAGGCAGCACTGATACCACTTATGTGACATGCGCGTCACACTGCTGCTGGCAGGCGAAGAATACTAATATGCGCGCCACACTACTGCTGGC
>LGRX02029910.1:0-27570 GCA_001247695.2 Cymbomonas tetramitiformis
AGGCGGGAGTTTATGCGAAGGTTGTACTCTATCATCTCGATGTGGAATGTCTTTAATTTCATCGGCAACTTTCAGATGGCTGCACTGCGGCATTTGAAGGTACACTTCCCCCAATTTTGGATGATGGCCACGGCGGATTTCATGGCGGTCAAAACGCTAACGCCACTTGAGGACCAAACGTGCAAGCAAGCTGATAATGCGAAAGTGCGTGGATTGGTGGTGGTGGTGCGGCGAGATATATGCCCGGAGTTGGATGCCGAACTTATCGCGCTAAAGGTAGCACTTCAAATTTGTCGCACCGGGTATTTTATTTGTCGTGTCGCAAGACAGATTGGAATTATACCGTGCGACAGAAATGAGCTGGGGGCTCATGTCTGTCGCAGGTGCGACAATCATGAGGACCACGCTCATTTCTGTCGTGAAAATTCACAGAAAATTTCCGAAAATGAAATTAAGCTAGGGGGAACACAAACGAATAGTACCGCGATTATGACTTGAAAAACAAAATTACTGAACGAGTAGTACCGCGAATATTACATAAAACACAGGTGTATTACACGATCACTTGGGGACATTCATATAGCACGAGGCATACATGAGTAGCAAGCAAGCAAGCATTTCAGATGGATAAAGATACTAAGAGAAAAACCGATTACTCTCTTAAAAAATATTAGCATAAATACTTATTACTACTAGGCTGCTAGTTTCTAATACAAGGATTCAACTACCCGAGGGCGATATGAAAATCTAAACTAGGAAACTAGAGCACAGCGCACGTTCCAAAATCTTCAGAACCAAAACGTTTCCTGCAGCCCACGAACAGCGAATCAGTCAGGACGTTGGGGATCGAACCCAATACCGACAGCCAACTGCTGTCCGCATTTCACCCTCGGGTGGGCGTCTACGTACAAAATAGACGTTTTGAAAACAGCAGCGGAACAGTGGGTGGAACATCTAAAATTCTGAACATCAATAATCGGCGAAACCTAAACAGAGCTGGAAGTCACAGGATGCCGCGAGCACTCTGCTGGCGGCATAAAAGATGCTCGGCGTAAAAAACAAAACCTGCAAAAAACGAAACGCTGGTTAGTAAAGACGTTGGGAATCGAACCCAACCCGTCGGAGAATCCCGCCGGTCTCCAAGCACCCCTTCAGCTTAGTAGGGCCAGAGGGAAAGATGCCGCCAGGAACGTTGCTGGCGGCTTCAGAAAAGGCACAGCATGAATTATACACTATGGCCGTTGCTGGCGCCTTCAGAAAAGGCACAGCATAAACCTGCAAAAAAACAGAGCGCTGCTCAGGAAGGAAGAATTCCTGTTGAAAATTGAACCCAAACCGTCAGGCGGGATGCAAAGACGCCCGACGGCCTCCAATCATCCATGTATCGCAGGATGGGCTGCTGGTGGGATGCGGCTCATGGAAGAACATCGCAGGAACGCCCCCCCGCCGGGTTCCACGCATGCACACGAAAACATGCTCGATATGAAATATCGCTAAAGAAAAGTAGCGCGCAAAAATCATTAATCAAACAAAAACACAAGCCGCGCGCTGAGACAGCGAGCAGGTAGGCGCAAGATAAGAGCTTGGAGAAAAATGAAAACGTTGCCGACCAGGATCATACCATATCCACTTTTGTCCGGGCCGCGCCGCCGATAGGAGTGGTGAGATGATCTTGAATGACGAGATGCGTAAATAATTGTAAATTCCGCATATCTTCGGGGTAAAATATGGAATTGTTACCCGTGTCTCTCGTTGTCGGTTACTAGCGATCGGCCGAAACAATCCGGGGTAGGACTGCTGATGATGATGTTGAGATCGGTAAACCTGTTAGAGCAGTTTTGCGACAAATTCATAATTGTAAATTCCACATATCTTCGGGGTAAAATATGGAATTGTTACCCGTGTCTCTCGTTGTCGGTTACGAACGATCGGTCGAAAGAATCCGGGGTAGGACTGCTGAGATGCTATCGTATCATGATTGGCCGGTAAAGCGCGAGCGCTCGACACAATCCGGGGTAGGACTGCTGACATGGATGAAAAACAGCATATATATCTTCGTGGTATTATTTTGAATTGTTAAACGTTTCTCTCGTTGTCGGTCGAAAGAATCCGGGGTAGGACTGCTGATATGCTATCGTATCATGATTGGCCGGTAAAGCGCGAGCGCTCGACACAATCCGGGGTAGGACTGCTGACATGGGCAGAAAATTTTCGAAAATTTTCCAACGGCATAATTTTTGAGGGACAGCTCCTGCGGTGTGGCCTGTTGATGTCACTTTTTTCCAGGAAACCTGTTTCGCTCCTTTAAGGGAAACGAAATGAAAAACAGCATATTTCTGAAAAAGCTGCGAAGCGTCGTTAATATAAACGAATCTTTTGCGACACGACAAATAAAATACCCCGTGCGACACAAATGAGGGGCTACCCGCGCTAAATGCGACTATTGCAGAAGAAGCGAGGGAAGTGAACGCGGCCCAAAAAACGTCCAGGAAAGACCATATAAAGGAAGTGGAGGTTGATCACGAGGAGGCTTGGAGACAAAAGGAGTGCGGGGGGGAAGGGGTTGCCTATGACATCGGCAAATCTCCATCAGCGGATGGTGAGCTCGGCGTGGATGCAACAAATAGCAGGGATGCCTGCGTGAATGCCTCAAATATAGCTGATGGCGTGGACAGAGTCACCGTTGAAGACGAATTTTTCTTCATAGCGGATGCAGTGAAGGGAGAGTGTGAGCAGAATTGGTGGTTTGTGATTTGCTCACTTATGTTATTGGTGCGTCACTATGTCGAGCTCGGAGTGACACTGATAGATAGGGCTCATCATCGGATCTGATGGATGTGGAGTTCAATTCAAAAGCAAGCTTCCATTCATGGGAATGAGTTACTTCTTTTCGCTAACCGGGAAATTGCTTCACTGGTTTCATGGTGGCTCGGGTCGATTCAAAGGGCGGCATGATACAGCGGGTGGTGGATTGGATGCTTTCATCGAAAAGGAAATCTTGAAAGGAGATGGTGACGCCGAGGGCTGTGGACGCCGCATAAAAAATGCTGCAGATGTGGTGGCAGCGGTGAATAGCGGCTATGGCACACCTCTCGGGATGGCAAACAAGCGCGTGGTGCAACGGAGGGTAGCATTCCTCATTACCCCAGAGATGATCTTACAAGCTCAGCGTGAAGGGGTAAACGATGCAGGTGGTGAATCAGTACATTGTACCCGCGCGTTGCATGATCTGGTGCCTGTGGCTCCAGGAAGGGTCATGCGGCGACCGCTTTCATGCTTCACCTGTGAAGCATGTTGCGAAGGGAAATGGTTGGATTGCACGAACACTGAGTTGTGCGGCAGCTATGAGGAGGCCATGATTCAAGCGGCCACGGATCGGGATGCCGCACATCTCCGTCGTCATGCGAGACAAGAACGGGCAACAACGGCGATGTTTGTGGGTGACACTCTAGGAGAGCCTCTTGATTTTACGGATCAAAGGGCGGTTGCTCATCTGGAGGTGGGGAATAATGTGGCCGTCGCGATTCCAGGAGATGACGAATCACCCCCATGGACCATGAAGGTTACGAAACTCATCTACAAGCTCGATAAGGAGCACACCTCACCTGAGTTCATAGATGCAAATGGGCAGCCTTATACGATTCCCTCAGGCAGTGAGGTTTTGCACGGGTTTTGGTACCAGCAAAAAAGTGAGGCAAGCTACCGATATGAGTTGTGGGATGATGAGTGGGCAACCGCGGGAAGATTCTCGAAAAACTTCAGAAAGAATAGCAAAGCATTCCTTGAGCATACCTTATTTCCACACCTAGTTTTCCCCGCAAGCTGGGTATTCCACTCTAAGTTTGATATGATGCAAGAGAGCCACGGCAGACGTGCCGCACGACAACATGCAGGTGATCGTGTCTTCATAATGTCGGAGGAAGCTGATGAAGAAATTGCGGATGCATGGGTAGCTGCTAGTGGACAATGATTACAATAGTGAAAAATAATATGGCATCGCCTATGGTAAGATATTGACATGAATATAACACTGGATCAAGGTGCATTATGTAACCCAGGGTTCAGCATCGGTTGTAAAATGACGTATCGATCGATTTCGATAATTATGAAAATGCTATCGATAATCGGCGATATTGATACCTATCGATATGTTAAATTTATATACAAGTTTCCAAATGAATCAGATAACATTATAAATAACCGTACACATCGATACCGATATATCGATAAAAAGTGCACAACACAAGTATCGATCGATAGTGATACGCCGATAATTTCCGACATATCGAGTTATCAAAACACCGGCCCAACCGATACCGAACCTTGTCGTAGCCGAACCCCCATACATGGGTTTTCTGTCTGTACTTTCTGAAAACTAGGTTTCCTTAATTTGGTTCTCACAACATTCGAATTAGCTCCAACCGATGTGATAGATCGATTTCTCATACATGAGAACTTGTAGGAGGCTATGGACATGGCACCGGATAGGGTCGTATATAGCCGAACCCCCATACATGGGTTTTCTGTCTGTACTTTCTGAAAAATAAAAAATTTCAAGTTGGTTCTCACAACATTCGAATTAGCTCCAACCGATGTGATAGATCGATTTCTCATGCATGCGAACTTGTAGGAAGCTATCGACATGGCACCGGATAGGGTCGTATATAGCCGAACCCCCATACATGGGTTTTCTGTCTGTACTTTCTGAAAACTAGGTTTTCTCAGTTTGGTTCTCACAACATTCGAATTAGCTCCAACCGATGTGATGGATCGATTTCTTATACATGAGAACTTGTAGGAAGCTATCGACATGGCACCGGATAGGGTCGTATGTAGCCGAACCCCCATACATGGGTTTTCTGTCTGTACTTTCTGAAAACTAGGTTTTTTTCAATTTGGTTCTCACAACATTCGAATTAGCTCCAACCGATGTGATAGATCGATTTCTCATACATGAGAACTTGTAGGAAGCTATCGACATGGCACCGGATAGGGTCGTATATAGCCAAACCCCCAAGTCCCGCCGGATTACGCCCCCCCCCCGAGAAGGAAACCGCCTCAGGGGGATTCTGGAATGAGAGGCGTTGCTGGAGTTTCGCTCGCTCCAGCTGGGATTGAGCCACTGCCCTTCGCGTTGTCAATCTTCGTCAGTTCCTGGTTCACTGCTTCCAGGACAGGGAAGTACAGGTCAGAGTCGAGTAAGAAGAAGGTGATGTACTCAATGTGCTCAGGTGCGACACTGTCATTGGCGTACTTAATGAGCTTCTCCACTCTATCCTTGACGCTCTCGCTCTTTGCGCTGGTGACGAACTTTCCTTCCACCTCCTCGATCGTACACAGCTTTGTGAGGTACTTGAAGATGTGTGAGGTGTAGGCGCTGACGACAATGTTCGTGTTGATATTTCCGTAGAAGCACTGCATATTGAAGCTACCCCCAAAGTCAGCGCGCACTTTCTGCTCAAAGTTCTTGTAGATGACAGAGGTGACGACGTCCTTGCCAAGCGCGTTCGTCCAGTCAGTAATGGTTCTGTGAATGGTGCCTTCCATAAGTTTGGCGTTGTCGAATTTGTCCTTGAGCGTTTTAGCCTCCACCTCAGTGGCCTCTTGTCCTCCACTCATACTGCCAAGCGTAATCCTGTGACAGGTGAAAACAATCCACACCAAGATGAGGTGCTTAAGCCTAGCGATTCTCGTTTTTCGTTTGTCGCGAGCTGGTGAGCTTTATTGAACTTTCGGTTTAGGTTCCTCACTGAGGAGCGCGCTCCCCAGCTTCTCCAGGCGTTGGTGTGTTTTTCCCCAAGCTCTCTGAGTCGTAACTCAGATTGCTGGGTACTTAGATTTCATATTACATGTTTACAAGTAAGGGAAGCATAATTTGTCAGCGCAAAGTTTAGGGTATTGGCGTTTGTGGTCCAGGCATGTAGCACGGCTAGGTGGACGGCCTTGCACTATAAATTGCATAATCGATGAAAATGGCATTTAGAAGTCGCAAGAAGTTCCAGGAAGTACTTAGTTGTTAAAGGCAATCATTCAAAGGCAATATTTCACATTTTTGATCATCGCGGTGGCCACCAGGCTGCTAACGGGTCGCAGAAGGGCTGCGGTACAGAAATTGCATATCTTGCGGGCGCGTGAGATATGTGAGTGATACGGGGAAGTTACTAGAGTTGGTGAGAATTATTTGGAGGTCATCCCTAGGCAGTGTGAAGCGGAATTTCACATCGGGTCATATTCACGGGGTGCTGGGGAGCTAATTTCGTCTGTAAACTGACTGCAAAACAGAAAATGCATGTCTCGTGGGCGCGTGAGATATGCAAATGATACGGTGAAGTTATTAGAAGTTGTGAGAAGTATCTAGAAGTTATTACTAGGCATCGAGAAGTGATATTTCACATCGGGTCACATTCGCGGGGCGTTGGGGAGCTAATTTCGTCTGTAAACTGACTGCAAAACAGAAAATGCATGTCTCGTGGGCGCGTGAGATATGCAAATGATACGGTGAAGTTATTAGAAGTTGTGAGAAGTATCTAGAAGTTATTACTAGGCATCGAGAAGTGATATTTCACATCGGGTCACATTCACGGGGCGTTGGGGGGCTAATTTCGTCTGTAAACTGACTGCAAAACAGAAAATGCATGTCTCGTGGGCGCGTGAGATGTTGCACGTGATACGGAGAAGTTATTAGAAGTTGTGAGAAGTATTTAGAGGTCATACCTAGGCTATGAGAAGCGAAATTTCACATCGGGTCATATTCACGGGGTGCTGGGGAGCTAATTTCGTCTGTAAAAAGGGCTGCAAAGCAGAAATTGCATATATTGCGGGTGCGTGAGATGTAGCACGTGATACGGAGAAGTTATTCGAAGTATGTACAAGTCATAACAATATACACCGCAACATGCCCGTATCTACAATATATACAATATATACATCTACATAACACTAGAATCTCACAGACGTGCCAACAACCGCTGATGCTCCCTCAGGGGTAGCATGTGCACATCCCCCCTCTTAACTAGGCGAACATCACATGCTAGTACGGCTTCACACGGAATCAAGCACTTCTTGCTAGTATCTAAGGTGTATGTATCTCGCACGTTGGATCCGTCCACTCAAAGTATCTCCCCGAAATCACCGAGTCTCCAGGAGCAAATGTCTGTCTATAGTCATCACGGCGGATCCTCCCGCCGACCTCCGTGACACCAGACAGCGCCTTCACCAAGTAGTAGGCATGTGATGCGTCCGTAGGATCCTTCTTCACCGCCATGATGCTACCACGCCGCACGGCTACACTCACACCCGCCGCATACTCCTCCACCATGCCGCGAATCCTCACGGCGGCCGCGCCCGTAGCCGGCCGCAACTCCACATCTTTCCACGCATCCACGTGGGACGTCTCCAAGCATCCCTCCGAGTCCGGAATGGAGCGCACACACTCCGCATAACAATTCACACAATAGCATGTACGCTCACGTACCATCAACTTCCCCTCGCCCTCCCCCCCCCTTACAGAATGCAAGCGCTGCGTCCCATCCACCGCCTGGTATGCTGCACTACCAGCATTGTGATCCACCGCATGCAATCCTCCCGCCTCCTCGTGCAGTGCGTCCTCTGGTACCAAGTAAAAAAACCGTTGATTGAAGCTCGCTCTTGCCTTGGCGTAACTGCTATCCACACGTCGGCTCAATCTCTCGCAACAGAACGCATGCAGGTCTGCAGCGCAATTGATGCGGGCATACCACTTGTCACCCTCTGATATGACCGCCACCGCCGCTGCGTGCTTGACATGCGCCCCCGCCCCATCCTGCTCCCCCTTGGCATGCGCCGTCTCAAAGAAGTTCCGTTGGCAAGGTACACCTAATGACCACTCGTATTTGCTATTCGCCACATCCGCAAACCCTGCCGCGCACTTGTTTTGTCCCGCACAACCATCTGCCCACTCGTGGATAAACAAGGGCTTTGCGATCCCCCTCCCGATGAAGTAGTCTCTGATGATCAGCTCCCGCATGTAAGGAATGAAGCGGTGATCGTCCTTCCGATCATCGCTCAACAAGTACACGTAATCCTTCACCAGCACTGGGTTCTCCGCGGTTGATTCCACCCCATCCACGGCCATACACGCATGTCTCCACACCACGCAGACTAATATGGTCGCCTGCTTCCCCACCCAATGCAGACTTTGCACTTCTCGAGGAATGTTCAATGAATGATTCTCCGAGAAGTCAAACAAGAACACCGCATGTCCCAGTGGCAAATCCCTGACGCCCGTCTGAAACTGCCGCTGCTGGTGTAATGCCATGAAAGTGTGATATGCATATGGCCGCAGAAACGCGCAATCCCCGCAGCCTTCCAACTTCTTCCACGCCCATGCCTCCGGTTTCCCTGCGGTCGCGCTATTCACTAAGAAGTTCCCCTTGCACTGACAGTTTGGCGAAGCCCCCGGCTCGTGCCCCAGCAACAGCGCCTGCAACTTGGCGATCAAGGCGGCCAGCTTCGTTTTCTTCTGCACAAACTGCAGTCGCCGAATCTCCTTACCATCCTCGTCCATCTGTCCTGTGCCGCAAGTCTCGTAACAAGCCCACGGCACTTGCGCCTCATGCTGCACCTCACTGTCACACACTTTGAAGTTGGCCAAGCCGCCACACTTCTCGCACCTCCCTCTCAAGCACTCCATGGCATGCTTATCCCCCACCCGCGGACACAACAAGCTCTCGGCGAAAGTTGATGTCGACCTCCCCGCCTTTGCAATAGTGCAAACCATTCCCGTGTTCCCCACCGCCTTTCGCCTATGCTCAGGTGTCCTTCGAACCCGTGGGCAACATGTCGCCGAAGTGCACGCACATGGTGAATGCCCCGCCTCTCGGGCCTTGTCAAAGCCCTCAAGGACCATTCTCATGTCTTCGTGGTACCTACAACAACAAGATATGTTGTCCTTCCTTCGCAGCCGCACAACATTGTGCGGCTTGCACACCCCTTGCTGCTTCTCAAAGGAACGTTGCCCAATCTTGAGAGCGGGGTACTTGGCTTGAAACCTCCTATATATTACTAGTTGAGAGGCTTCCAACCAATGTTTGCTCACGAACTCCCTCGGTGTTCTCAAAGCACCGGTGTTGGGGTCACGTGCCAACACGACGTCCTTTTTGCAAGGACTAACTCGAGTGTTGTCCGGGTGCAACCAAAGAGCTCTAATAAGAGCACAAGATAGTCGCCATTGTCAAGCATCGGGTAGACAATCTCCGTTCCGCAAGCATCACGCCCTCCCAAAGGCCACGACGCCCTCTCTCCGCAGTTCCCATGTGTGCCCCCTCCCTCAAGTTTGAATTTCCGACCACCCCAAGCGTTCCAACGCGTTGATGCACACCAAGCATCGTGCAAGCCGTACGCACCAAGTTATCCTCGGCCAAGTTGCTCCCAAATGCCGCAGCCGCTATCCCCCTCGTTAGACTAACGTTCGCACGTGTGTTTCGTCGTGCTAAGCGTGATAACGCGTCCCTCAAATTCGCCACAACACAATTCTTCACTGTCTCCTCGCGCCGGTCACCTAACGACACCAATGACGCATTGCACTCCTTGTGCACCTTCGAACTCAAGCCCGCCGGAAGGGACTCGATATACGCCCTCACCGCACCCGCAATGCGGTGAGGGCTTCTCCCAAATGCCGTTTGCATCTTCTCGACCCACCAACCCTTATTCCCGCGCGTCAACTCCTCAAAACCGTCACTTACTTGCGGCAATTGAGCTCTAGGACGTTCGCAAGTTTCCTCATGCCCACCTTCCAACTCGTCTGACATTTCCACATCGTCACAAACCTCCTCTGAGTGAGCGTGATTAACATCACCTTGTCCTTTTGCTGATGTCAAGGCCTCGCACAACAAATCTATCTTCCCCACCAACGTCTCAAGCGTATCCATATCATCATCTTTCAGGGGCCACACTCCAAGAGGTATAATGCGAGCGGAATCTCCAACCTCTACGAGAAGGGGTAACAAGTCTACAAGAACGGGAGGAATATCCCAATTCGGTCCCGGATTGTAGGCAGCGTCGGAGCCACACAACGCCAACAAAACGCTCACTGCAAGCAGCGTAATGTGGAGAGTCGTACATAACACCCCAAATAGCCACGATCGTTGATCCCGCACGAGCGTGACGTTCAATAACCCTTCCCCGATATGCGTCCCTGTCACCAAACAATCTAGTAAGACACACGTAAACCCTTCCTTGACGCGAAGTCTCACAGCAGCACAATCACATGTCTTTTGTCCACACGTTTCGGGGTGTAGATATTCATACCGTTAAAGCTTGTGGGATTGGGGCGCCGCTTCGTGCTGCCACCCATATTCGCGCCCTCCTACACCGTTTGCTCCGATTCCAAGACATATCGCGTATGCATATCCATAGTAATATATACAAGTTTGTCTTTCTCAGCAAGCATTTTCACATACTTACTTCCACGAAATGCTTGGGCGGTTTTGTCCTCGATTCATACTGAGCTGACGTGACACGTGCATGAACATTTCTCGTATGTCGGATCCGATCCCAGATCCATCGACGTACGAGAAATGCTTGGGCGGTTTTGTCCTCGATTTATAATGAGCTGACGTCACACGTGCATGAACATTTCTCGTATGTCGGATCCGATCCCAGATCCATCGACGTACGAGAAATGCTTGGGCGGTTTTGTCCTCGATTTATACTGAGCTGACGTCACACGCGCATGCACATTTCTCGTATGTCGGATCCGATCCCAGATCCATCGACGTACGAGAAATGCTTGGGCGGTTTTGTCCTCGATTTATACTGAGCTGACGTCACACGTGCTTGAACTTTTCTCGTATGTCGGATCCGATCCCAGATCCATCGACGTACGAGAAATGCTTGGGCGGTTTTGTCCTCGATTTATACTGAGCTGACGTCACACGTGCATGAACTTTTCTCGTATGTCGGATCCGATCCCCAGATCCATCGATGTACGAGAAATGCTTGGCGGTTTTGTCCTCGATTTATACTGGTGACGTCACACGTGCATGAACTTTTCTCGTATGTCGGATCCGATCCCAGATCCATCGACGATCCCAGATCCATCGACGTACCCGAAATGCTTGGGCGGTTTTGTCCTCGATTTATACTGAGCTGACGTCACACGTGCATGCACAGTTACTGCGTCTCAGCGCCCTAGTTGGTGCGGGGATAACTACTCCCGCAGGCCGACCGCTGACACTAGGCTCCAGCTGTCGAGGGTGGATGGCGGCGGCGTTCTCGATTGCGGAACAAGACGAGCGCCGCCAAGACGAGGTCAACCAACGCCCACGCGGTGTGGGGCAACGGCGGGTGGCACCACCAGCCAGAGCGCATGCGTCAATGAAGAGGAGGCAGGGAGGTGGAAGGTGAAAAATGCGGCGAGGGGGCGCGATTGTGCGAATGGGAGCAAGGTCGAGAGGAATGATAGGGAGGGGGAAGGCAAGTGCGATGGCACCACCAGGCGCCACTAGGTGGCGGCCAAGGGGTGTGCATGGCGAAGGCGACGAAGGTGGAGAGGCGAAGTCGCACGAGTCAAAGCGCGTGTCGCCGATGATGCAGGTGTTGGAGTCATAATTGGTGCTTGGCGTGGAAGCACCACCAAGCACCACCAGACCATAGCCAGCGGCAAAGTTGCCGATGTCCTCGGAAAGATGCCAGGGCAGCACGAATAGCGGCCACGCGTGCACGCTGGTGCGCGGTGGACATGGCCGACAGCAGGCTGCAGAATTCTGCGATACCCTTGTAGGGTTCCGAAGCAAAGACCCAACTTTTCGTAAAATTAACAATTTCAAGCGATGAAAAAGTCAATTTGGGGTGAATTTTGACGGGGAAGACGCCGGTGACGTCAAAAAAGTCGTGCGGTAAGCCAATTTTCCTGCAGAGACGGTGCTGCTGTCCAGAGAAGCAAAGGCGATGGAGATAATGCCGAACTCGTAGCTTGTGCGTACGCAAAAAGTTGTAGGGTGCCGGTGCTACCCCGCGCTCGGATGGTTCAACGAGCAAAATGTCCTCGGCCGCGATCGTCAACGGTGGCCAAAGATGAGGAGAGGCTGATGCCCAATGTGCGAAGCTGGTGCTTGACGCCAAAAAATGTTGCGAGAGGCGCTGGTGCAGCCCCAATGACCAAAGCCGCCTACCAAATGCCACGAACACAATCCAAGTGGAACAGGCCCATAACCATACGAAGAAAGAGATATATATGAGTATATATATATATATAACTGCAGGGGCGGAAACGGACTACGTTCGGGCTTCCGGTAGTATGCTAAGGTAGATAATAAAATACCGGATAGTGTTTTATTGTCTATCTGAGGGACAGACAGACAGGCTGGCAAGGTGCAAGTGACACTACACGGCGAGGGGTGACACAGGAAGAGACAGTCACCCCCAATTTATGGGGGGGCGAAAGTCAGTCTCTCCATGACCTGCCTTTAATGGTGGACGACTCTCGGGACAAGTTACGGTTGATCTTCAACGGCAAGTGGCTCAATGATTTCTAATCTTTCCTAAGTTCAAGTATGAACACCTTCAGCCTATTGTAGACCTGCTTAGGAAGGATGATGGGTTGTTTTACTTTGACTATAAGCTATGACTATAAAGTGTGATTGATAAAAGTGAGATGTACATAAATACCTAACGGGTGTTTCCCGTCGACTGGTGACGGTCACCCAGCCTATTATAGGAAGTGCGAGAACAGGTGTTCCGCTCGGTAAAACAAACTGGCTAAGCTCCCATAAACCGTCCGGCCGAGTGCTTTTATCATGCATCTCGGAAACCCGGATAATACGAAGTAATGACTGACAGTACAGTACTACTGTACTGTCATCCTAGCTACTAACGGAGTCACGGTTCCGATCAGAGACGGGTCAGGCTAGGGGCTATCAGAGCCCATAATACAAGAATCACCCACCTATAAGAAAACCGTAAATTCCAGGTCAGCCAGCTTTTCTCATCAACTTGGGTACCCCCCGCCCCCCTGGCCAGCGCCAGCGTCCTATGGAATCTGCTAAGAATAGTGACCGCGATCTTTTAAGCCAGCCAGCATATTCCATAGCCATCCACGTGCCATCCGTACATAGCCAGCCACATTTCTTAAAATTTTCAAAACCTAGAAAATGGACCCTGAGAGTCGTGCACAGTTGAAAGAATTAAAGCAGGACTTAGCCTTTCTGGGTGAATGTATAATGTTGTAGTGTCGTATGAACCTAAGCATCATATTGCACTGTGCCTTGATTTTTGCAGAGTTTTATTAAAAAAATCTGATAACAATAGCATTTGCCTACACCATTTTGGTAAAATTTCCAGCCTAGATTTCTTAATATATATGAAGTGTATGAAATGCCCCTTAAGATAGGCAGCCAACACCATATTTCTTATTTCAGGGTGATTCCATAACAAAAAAATTCCAGCCAGCTTTTCTCATCAACTTGGGTACCCCCCCCCTCCCCCCTCCCCCCGAAAGGCTGGCTGGTTCCTTAGCATAGGAGTTCCTTATAACTGAGTGATTACTGTAACCCTGAACCTAAAGTCCAGCACACCACCCGGAGCTGTGACTATAGCCAATAGGGCTAGGCAAGCGGAGCTAACTAAACAGATAACAAACAGTATTCACTGGAAACAGATATACTTCTAGCTGGGTGCTCGGGGACTTGTCCCGGCACAACCCACCACTGCGGCTAAGGCTAATCACACCTCCAGGAGTTGAAATAAGCAGACTCTAGCCACTGTAAGGCTGGTCGGTAGAGCCGAGTTCAGCAGACGGATTCCAATCAAGAAAAACATCCGAAGTCAATTGAGAAGATAACTGAAAGGCGTTGACACCACCAGACCCAAGTGGGTCAGGCGGATCCCAGAGTGGAGTGGCAAAACCATCAGATTGCAAAGCCGCTGAGGTCGATTGAGACAAGAACGGTGCCACATCCCGCGGCGGCAATGACGAACCAGTAGTAATCACAGGCGGGCAAAGGGAATCCAGTGATGCATTACCGGGATGAACCGCACCGTAGCCGTAGGTGGCTCCGGGCTCAACCAGGCCCCTGGCACCACCGCCGAACACGAGTGTCGGCATCGCCGTAGCACTGAAGAGAATGATATGAACCACAAGTATGATGTCAATCTATATGTGGATGGTTTATACCATTATATGCTATTCCACAATAAGATAGTGATGTCAGAATGAAAACTTTGGACAGTTGCAACTCAGTACATACCTGAGTGCATTCAAATCCACTTGTATGCTCAGAATCTGAATCTAATGTACTTGTATATGTACAGGATAGAATATATTTTCTATGTGATTTTGGATTCAGGAATTAGAGTCAATGAAAAACTCCTTTCCTATTTCAGAGGATGAAACCTTTATTCCCTTAGGTGCAATACCTTATCTTAAGGAATAGTCATTTTTTCAAGTATGTCACTTTTATGATGATCAGATTGGTCAACTTTACAGCATAACCACTTCCCCTCACTGAAGGAGATGACTCCCTTCATAGGGCGGTATATTGGCTGTTTCACATGACACATGGAAGATATGAATAATTCGAAGAGAATTTTGTGATAAACATCCTGGATTGGCTGTGCTTGATTGTTTTATGCCCAAGAATGATCGAAGAGATTGCTTGCCATTTTTCAGCCATATAGTATGGAGGCTGTTTAACAACGGTTGGGTCATAAGCTATATAGCTATGTCAGCTATGTAGGAGGCTGAATAGCCATGATTGCACCGACTCTGTTTTTCATGATGAATAGACCTTTGAGAAATGGTGTCTGAAAAATCAATTGACAAAAACTCAACCTTTTGGTATGATGGAGAGCTGATGATCTTTGTTGCACTAAAAATGCCTCGTGATATACAATCTCACAGAATAGGCATTGCTCAATGGCGATATGATCAGATATGTAATGATCAATGAAGACAAAATGATTGGTATGGCTTATTCAGTAGGTATAATTACCTCAAAGAGATGCCAATACACGGATACATATCAAGACATAAGGTCAATAGGCTCTTGTATAGCCTTCAAGACAACTAGCATTTATGCTGCATTGGTCAGCTCAGTGGCTTTGACCTATCTCGGTGTTGTACTCAGGCTGTAGCCTGCATATTGCATTGAGTACTCTTGACACCTTTAATGATACAATCAGATGATGTGTATGAAATATCAAGAATGGTTGCCCTTTTCAATGATCATCGGTGGCAGAGGCTATAGTGCTTGCACCGTGTCAATATACATGCTAGACCAGATGTATACAATGTCTTGGTCTTCAAAATCAAGCTCATGTATATGTATGTCATTGGCTGATGTATGTGTCAACTTCATGGAGTTCTGCATGGTTTGACTATATATAGTCAGGCTTACCAAAACAAAAACAATGATGCAACTTAATTGTTTTATTATTTGTCTTTATTATTATTTGGTTTTTAGTTGTATTTCTAGCTTATCATCTTCCCCCCTCAAGGAAGTGTATTGCTAGGCGGTTGTCAAGCGCCGTTCAAATACAACAGAGGTCCGACCTCTATGTGACGACGTGATAGCTTACTATGAAGCTGGATAGCAGTTCTCGGGTTGCAGCCCATTGCACCAAAGGTGCATCGCAGTCTTTGGGATGCAGCCCGAATTCACGTCATCAGTGTGTGTCATATAGTGCCCATGCATGTGCTGTATAAAATACAACACTACCCTTCAGCGGCGAAGTGGCTTGCTATTACCATCATCATATGCCGTGGGATATCAATATATGATCAGAGAGCATGGATATATATATATGTGTACCATGTTTGTCAATATCGGAGAGACTGTGTCTTCTTTAAAATCCTCATGACTATATGTATAATGGTGCTACACTAATGTCAACACCTTCTCTCTGAGTGATTTATTGATGTAGATGTGATGTCGTGGCATAAAATATGTCCACGTCATTGGCACAAGTCATGTTGTGTCCATGCATACACGATCTTAGCGCAGGTCACAATACAGTGCCCGAGCATACGCGATTTTAGCGTAGGTCACATTGTGCCTCCAATATATATTACTCATCTTTGTGAGTCTAGACAGCATTGTGCTGATTGCAATGCTTTCGCTTCTTTGGTGACTGGTGACTTATATATCACAGATTATGCCAATGTGGTGATCAGTCCAGTGCAATATTTTGTCACCGGAATGTACAGGGATTGTGAATGATTGCAATCCAGCCGGAGGAATAATCTCAACAGCTATTCTGTATTAATGAATGCATCGGAGTTATACTCATTTCGATGATTCGAAACCCATGTCATTTGTGATAATGACAACTCATATGAATATATAGGGTTTTTATTAGAATGCTTTTATGTGATGTCAATATATTATGAACAATTCACTTGCATCTGAGGACAACGGAGTTACGCTTAGAAGGTCTTAAATGGTGGTCTCCCAACAGTTATCAGCTGTTATTCTGGTGCCACATTCTGCCTTCAGCACTAGGACTATATCATCCAGTCTTACAGCGATGCACTTGTCCTTCCCACTCTTATGTACGGCTATAGTGCCAAAGTGTATCAGGTGGGACATATACATACATATATATATATTATATAACTATCATCTTCTGATCCAGGAAATGCAATTAAGCATGGTATCAGGTTGTATGTTATGTATATAGTTCAGCATTTCAAACTTACTCGAGAATGTAAATGCTGAGCAAAAGTCAACTTATAGTTATTGGGATATAGTTTCCCATCCGAGTTTACACTTTATTAGTGATGGTGGATTTAACGTTGTACAGATTTCAACGTTATTTGTGGATGCAGTGATTTTATCAAAAGCAATCCATCAGAAATTACCAGATCGGAATATAAAATGGATATATGTATAATCCTATCCACCTTCTTCCCCCTTGAGGAAGTGTAAACTCATAGGCAGTCAGCTGCTTATATATTCCATAGCATATAGCTCATAGCTTATAGCGTACAGTTTTAGGGTTGTTGCCCAACAGTTCTTGGGTTGTTGCCCGTAGGATTATCATGTCTGTGCTGATTCAGCATGATATAACAATGCCAAAAAACGAAGTTTTTCGAAATAAATGTGGCATTTTAGGGCATATGTGGTTACAATGGCCCTATTACCCAATATAGTGATTAGGGTGTTACATGATATCAGTAACCCTAATACATGTAAAAAATAAGCAGTATAATGTTTTTGCAAAGATTTTTAAGCAAAACTGTATTTATTATTTACATGAACGTAAGGTGGTTTTCAGGAGGTACGTTACACCCCCTGTCACACACATTTAATTTTAGGGTTGTTACAGGGCGTTACACATGTTGCATAAATCAGGGATTGTTATTTGATATATAAAGATTCATTTCAGCAAAAAAAATCAATCCGAAATTTTCAAAATGTGTTTCACGCACAGCATTTTGAGCGATTTATCGTTACAGCGATATGTATACCCCTACATATTCCATGTCTAATATCTAGGGCGTTACATGAGATATGACCATGGTCATTATGATTTACACATACCTCAATAGGTATAAAATCATAATTTGAAATAAAATAAGGTCGAAATTTCAGTTTTGAAATTTATCGCCAACGTTTTTCACCGATTTTACAGCCTTTTTCAGCCATGTTTCGGGTAATATATATATATCATATCTCAGTGTGTGTGTGGAATATAAAGTACAGAATCGCTGTAATGAACTTCACCTTTGCATATGACAAATTTCATAGCAATAAGTGAGTTGTGCTATATATCAACATTCATGGTTGATAGCATTCTGGGTTTTACTGATTCAAACCCATGTACAACAAATGTACCTTTCTGATTATATACTTCGTATGGATTTATCAACTTAAGTGGAAACACCCACTTTAGTGATATATATATCAACCTATGATTTGTTCTGAGCATAGGTCTGTGCTCTTAAGATTTATCAAAGTGATATATCTTATCTAGAACAAATCTGGACTTTTGCTGGATACAATCACAGCAACTTCACACAGCATATTTGTGTGTGTGTTTTGTCCTTAATAACTATGTCAGATATCATGTAAGCTGATCTGAGAGTTACATGCAATATTGATATGATCAAGTCTGAATCAACTATCATAATGCAATGTACTTGTTGTAGTTGCTCCAGCTGATATGTGAGACGAATGGACAATGCTCAGCAGTGACCAGCTGCTTATTTGAGCATTGTATAATGCCTTCGGGTCTGGAGATATTCTCCATCCAGCCCTTCAGCATGGTTTCTTATCCTGTTCCCTTATGTATCGCCATCACTGACACTTTCCACGCACATGTGTTTGGAAAGTGGTATGTACATTATCATACACATAGTAGATATTTAAGTTATTCAATTCACTTTGAATCAGTGAATGTCAGTACATACAATGCAGTGTGTGTGTATGCATAGTGCTTACTGATTAGCACTTTTGTCAGTGTGTGTGTGTGTGCTCACTTTTACACACTTTGTAGTAAGATAAGTTCTGGACATTACAATGTTTCCAGACAATTCATCATGCAGGATTATCAGCATACCATGCACTGAATACATCTAGCATGATATATTAAGTTTAGAGGTAATTGTAATTCCAAAATAATCTCATTTACATAATGAGTTGCTGGGTATATTTCACATACAGCTCCGGTGAGCATCCTTTCAGAAATCCACAGTAGAACAATATGTTGTCCGAGGAGTATCTCGACTCCACCGGGTCACATTGAGCTAATTACTGTGTTAAGATTGCTGAACAGGCACCTTGTACTGTATGGGTTCTGATATAGTTAGCATGCACTGCAAATGAATGCTTTTGGTGCACATATATTCCAATTGTTACCGTGATCAAGTTGGATCATGTAGAACATCTGTTATCTTAATGCATGCACAACTTACAGTGTAGCAGTCATTCAGTATAAGATATACATATACTCAGATGTTGCAGGAAATATATGCTGTAAGTGAGTGTATGCTCAAATAAACATTTTGCACACTATACTTCAGATAAGTATGAAATGCTGATGATCAGAAATATCTATGCAGTCGTCAGGACATAGTGTGAATTGTTGCAGCATAGTGATCATGTGTCCACAGCAATATGTTGATGATGCGTCCGCAGCAGTATATTGATCATATGTCCACAACAGTATGACGATCATGTGTCCACAGTATCCCTGCAAGTATACAATCATTCTGCAGAGGATATTGACGCGCGTACACATATTATATGTCTCGCTGCATAAGACGCGTTAGGAATCATGCGCCCTAAAATGTGCGTCCATCGCATCAGATGAAATCATGACATCGCGCTGACGTGCACATCGCGCACACGAGCATCACATCAGTGCACATCGCGCTGACGAGCTAAAAATCATCGTACGAGCATTTGCGAAAATCGATGTTAACAATCATTTCACAAAGTATGTCATCGTCGTTAATGCATGTCGCATAAAAGAGTTCGAGCGCGCTGTTAATGAAAATTGTGCGTACTGTCGCAGATGATGCGATCATGTATGCTGATGACCATTTTTTCATTCGCGCGTCTTGATCTCTCATATGGTGACGATCATGCGAGTTTTTGACATCATATGTGCGCGATGATCATACTGTGCGCACACCTTGTCGCTAATATTATCAAGACGATTTCTCTGCTGTTGTTGTCAACTGCGAATGTGTTCGCGATGAAAAATCTCCTCGCGCAATCCGTATGCTGACAATATGCGATCGTATATTATTCGAGTTGCAGATATTTAATATCGCTGCAAGCGCTGTCGCTTATGCGCCCACCTGCAAACCTGCGAACAATATGATAATATGATCTATTTTACTTCTGACGCTGCAACCACTTGAGTTCTCGTGTTCGTGCCTGGCCGAGCTAAATTAGAATACCATTGTTACGGGCTGGATATACAAGCGCCGTGGATATATTATCAATATACAAAGAAACACTGCAAAGTTGGACAGCAATGCGAGTGTACGGATGAGCGGATTGTGAGTTGCAGTCTCTGAATGAAGAACGGCTGAAGCACAACGCTTCCTCACTTTTATACCTACGTCACCCATCATCTTATGATGGTACCGCCATTGGGTTGTGAACCCGAGACGTAGGTTGAACGACCAGCATGGTAATAACGACTAGTTCGTTCATGCTGCACATGCGTGTTCTGCACATGCTAAAAGCGAAAGATGGTTCTTGAAGAATCGACAAGATGTATCTTTGCTTTGTCATCTTCGAGTTCGGAGTACGAACTCTTGATGACAATGTCATTCAAGTATTTCCTTGAATAATTACAGATGATGTGACATATCATCTGGCGACCTGTACAGTCATCGTCGACTGTAATGACGACTGTCATAATGATGTATGACGCGACTCGACGTGTACAGTCGTGATCGATCGTACTGTCGACTGTCATATTAATATATGACACGACATGACATGACATGTCTGACAGGTATGACACGTATGACATGTATGACACACATGTCATCGGTCATGACCCTGACAGTGGTGATCTTTGGGGGCTTGCAGCGGCCGAGTTTCCATTACAAATGTGTCATTTGTCGGCTCTGTAGCCGTAGCCGATTAGAAAACTGAGAGTTTTCTGATCTGTGACAGGTGACTGGAAGTATGACAATCACCGGAAACCGATCTGAAAACTGAGCTTTTCTAATCGGTCGGAGGCCATAAGAGCCGTCTCAGTGACTGAGAAGGCTTCTTGCCGTGTTCTGATTAACTGTGTGGAAGTCCCGCCCCCCGCCCTTGAGCAGGTAGCACCGTGGCAGCGGTGATCGGAGTGCGCTAGCAGCAATGGGATGAACACACTATTCGATGAAAATGACATTATCATATGTCATTTTTGGATTTATATATATTTCATAAAAATCAGGGTTTAGTGATATTTATGCGCGAAATAGGGATACATAAAGGCGACAAGCTAGAAAAGTGCAGTATGCGTACAATGAAAACACCGAAATATGCACACATGTATCATTCTTTATTCAAATGTTTACGAGCAGAGTACTTTTCACCCTATACCGTCGAGGCATGACTGATACTATCAGTCAGGGCGGTCGACAAATCCTACTAATTTATTCAGCATTCTCTTCTGCCTCATCTTCTTCTAACTCTTCTTCCTCAGATTCGGCAGTGGCTGCTTCCTTTCCCTTCGCCGTCGGTTCGCTCTTCGTCTTGGGCTCCGGCTCGGCCTTTTGATCGGGCTCGGCGTCGAAATTGGTCAGCCGTTGCTGCGCAGAGCTGACCATGTACTGGTCGTGGTCGAAGCCGATTGCGTTCATACCACACCTCATGGCGGCCATGGACGTCGAGCCGACGCCGCAGCAAGCGTCGAGAATCCAGTTGAGTGGATGGCCGTTCTCATCCGTCTTGCCCGGATTGTCACCGAGCATGTGGCACTGGATCAGCTCCATCAACAGTGCTAGGGGTTTCTGATGGTTATTCACGACTTTGCCCTCGCGTTTGAACATCTGGTGCACAACCGGGAAGCCGCGCAAAAGTGACGCGCGGCTGTAACGTTCACCATCCCCCAGATCAAAGTTGAACATCCACTCCGGCTTTTTAGAAGACTCCTCCTGGGCATCGCTCTTTACATGGTACCCCAGGACGCCACATTCAACGTCATTGTAGCGTACGGACTTGTTGAGGTTCATGTGCACGTTCGCCTTGTGCCAGAAGAACCGCTCCGCGCGGCCGGAGCAGTAATTGTCAATCACCTCCAGGAAATCGTTTTGTTGGGCGAAACCGCAAAAAATAGCGACTGTCCATGCCGGGGAGGTGGTCTTGGCGTTGAAAGACTCCAGGAACGGTTGCACCTCCTTCTTGGTCATCGCGTCGGGAGTCTTCTCCTTGTCAAGTTCGTAATTGCAGTCGATGATCGTCCCCGTGAAGGGCAGTCTCGGGACGTCCTTCATATCGGTCATGCTGCCCTTGACGATCTTCCAACGAGGTAGCATCGGCACGTTCTCCTGATGCGTGGGCTCGTCGTTCTCCAGACCTGCCTCTCCTGGAACCTTAGCCTCCGGCCCGTCGGTCCGCGCCTCCCGATAGAGTTTGATGTCGACTTTCACCTCGATCTGTTGCAAGCCTTGGATGTGAGCCGCGCTTGGTGCCTGCGCTTCTTTGAGATTCGCCCGCGCGTTCTCGACGTAATTCAAGATCGCGTGCGGAACTTCCCCAGCCCCCCCCCGGCGCGCTCCCCCCTGAGTTGAAGGTAAGCAGCCGATCAACGACTCGATTTTCTCTTGGGAGCTCCAGTAGAGGGTGAAGTCGTCCTTGAATTCGTCCCAGGTTTCCAATCCCGCCGCGGACACCAAGTGCTTCTGCACCATGCGTTCCTTCTTGAACTGGCTTATCATCAGGCCTCCCTCTTTTACTGACAAGTCCTTGTTAATAATCTGGCGCAGATAAGTGTCCACCTTGTCGAACTCCGCCTCCCCCGCCAAGCCGCCCAAGTTAATCCAGAACGTCATACCCATGGATTTGGCATTGTGGAGAAACTGAGCTTCTTCCACCAAAATGCCTGCCCCTCTAGACGAGCCCGCTCCGTGGTCCCCGCCTCCTCGTTGCACCTCGTCTTCTATCTGTAAGTAAAAAAAACATTTTTAGCATGTCTTAAAATATAGAAAAGGATGCTTTGGGAGGGAGAGCACTGTTTGAAGCATAAGTAAAAAGTAATTTACCTGTCGGTTGGAGGTGCCCTTTTTGCCAGATTTCTTGGCGGGTCCCTTAGCGGGCGAAGATGAGGCCTTGCGCTTTTTGGTCTTCGAAGCCAAAGGGTTTTTCATGCCCTTCAGGTCAAACCTTCTGTAAGCCTCCATGATGCTAACGCAGAGGGCCCACGACTGCGGCCGGAAATTGGCAATTGTCCAGTGCATGAAGTAGTGGTTGATTTGCACGCCGCCGAGCACTTGATGCTTGGACATCGCTACTTCCTTCACATGCGTCTCCATCGACTTGTTCAAGTGAGACATTACGGGGTACCAATCTGTGACCCGATCGAGGTGAGCGTCGATGTCATCGTTCAGCACCGTCAACGTCACCTCTACCACAGGGTCTCCCTCAGGGTTTTCCTCGTTCTCAAACGTCCCCCGTTTCTCCATGTACTGGAATCCCTGGGGATATTTCTCGGGATCCGGGACTGAAAATCCATGCTCTGATTCGAATTCCGCCATTTTTTTCACCAGCCCTCCGTCCTCGTAATACCCAGGTTGATAAGGGGTACCCCGTTCGGTGTCCTCGGGGACGCTGGCAACGAACTCGGAGATCAACGCTTCTCGGTAAACCTTGTACACGACCCCATGCTTTTCGAAAAGGGTCGAACGGAGCCCTTGCATGAACTGAGTGTTGTCTTTGCCTTTCTGCTTCTGGTCGATCATGTTTTGCATCTCGCCTAAGAACCGAATCATGTCAGGCGTGAGACCGATGTAGATCTTGCTCTCGAAGTACTGAAAGGCTATCTCCGCCGGGATTTCCTCGTGACACTCGTCGGTGGCTTGATAACAGTGCTGGTGCCCAAAAACCTTGCCGCTGTATCCTCCCCTCAAAGCTTTTTTCAGGGAGAATTCGGCACGGGTTTTGACATCGTCGATCGCAACAAGACCCGCATTAAAAGGGGCCCACGGGTTCTCCTTTCTGCTGGACTTGATCTCGTTCACCCAGCCCCTCTCTTGATCCCGGCATGCCTCGTACCCCGTCGCGTGGTACAGGCATTTGATGGGGAGACGAAACACACTCCCTTGCTCCGCCGCCTCGTCGAAATCCATCGGATTCGGCCACCGGTGCTCCATCTCGATTTGCTTGCACAGCTCAGCTTTCTCCTCATATTCTAACTTTGCTGCATGCTCCACTTTCAGCTTAGCGTGCCACCCATGTGCAGCCTCCTCGGCTGCCTTCCTTGCCTCAGATGGGGTGGCCACTTGAGACATATCCACATTAGCGCCCGCTCCAGTAAACACTCTGGAGCCACCAGGTCCTTCAAGGGCGCGTTTGGCAGCAAGCTCCACTGCCGTTCTCCTGGCAGCCTGGGACAAGACGAAACTGTTCATTGGCTAATGAACGCCTTCCGCCCCGGTACAGGGTGGCTCAAGGCGCGCGTTTCGAGGCGGAAAGCGTGCATTAGCTAATGAACGCCTTCCGCCCCGGTACAGGCTCAAGGCGCGCGTTTCGAGGCGGAAAGCGTTCATTAGCTAATGAACGCCTTCCGCCCCGGTCCAGGCTCAAGGCGCGCGTTTCGAGGCGGAAAGCGTTCATTAGCTAATGAACGCCTTCCGCCCCGGTACAGGCTCAAGGCGCGCGTTTCGAGGCGGAAAGCGTTCATTAGCTAATGAACGCCTTCCGCCCCGGTACAGGCTCAAGGCGCGCGTTTCGAGGCGGAAAGCGTTCATTAACTAATGAACGCCTTCCGCCCCGGTACAGGCTCAAGGCGCGCGTTTCGAGGCGGAAAGCGTTCATTAGCTAATGAACGCCTTCCACCCCGGTACAGGCTCAAGGCGCGCGTTTCGAGGCGGAAAGCGTTCATTAGCTAATGAACGCTTTCCGACCAGGGACAGGCTCAAGGCGCGCGTTTCGAGGCGAAAAGCGTTCATTAGCTAATGAACGCTTTCCGACCAGGGACAGGCTCAAGGCGCGAAAGGGACGTACCGAAGCCTGTACAACAGGTATCTCGCTACCAAGGCCGAGGTCATCAGGCACCGGCGCTGGCCTCTTGCTTTGCCAGAAAGCAGCTGTAATCGACGATTTCCACGCCGTGTTAACATAGCTCGCTATATAGAATGCCTTGCTTTTTTGTTGTTCTTCTGCCCTACTCTTTAAATTTTGAAAAGCCGAAAGCCGATTCGTGTGCCTAGGACAGCTCGAGTCTACCTCAAAGTCATCGCTGTCCAGTTCGATCACAGTGAGCTTGTTGTTCCTAATGGCGACGATATACAAAATTGGACGCTGGCCTTCAATTATACTGTACGCAACGCGTTTTTCCGGAAGAAGGCTACCTTCTTCTACAGTCGTAGAGATGTATTGGGGAAAACTGTACATCATTTCGTCAAGCTCGTTTTGGTCATTTGAGTGAATTATTATTCGCAAGGTGTCTGCAGGATTGTCGGTTTCTAGCGTTCTAACAATGCTCCACTTGTGGCCAAGATACAACTGGAAAGTATGCTGTTCCCTCAGTGCTTGAAATGTTTCTGCTGTCGTCATCCTGAAATGAGAGAAATTGGCTGTCAACTGTGAAAGGGGTGTGTGTGAAGGAACTTTGAAAAAGTGATGTATCTTTAGCAAAATTGTGTAAGTCATTTCTGGCGGCTGAAAATGACATGTCAAATATCGATGACGATTTCTGTCAAAAATGACATCTGCTGTCGCTTTCTGATTCGGTCTGTTCAGATCAAGGATATGATTTTAAGATATGCTGGTGTCATTTGCGCTGAAATCGAGAATCGATCGATTCAGTAAGATAGAAATTCTCCGTTGACTCGCAAGTTCATATCATTTTCAGAACGAAAAAAACGGCTTCATAAGCTAATGACGGCTAATTTCGACGAAAATATGTTTTCTATTCCTTTTGATGAGGGTTGCGAGATTATCTGCAAACCGTGCCCGGGAATAGTTATTGAAGATTCTATGGAAATAGGGGCTGACTTTTTTGATAATGAGCCAATTCCAAGCACAGCCCCGAGCGCAAATACGCAATTGGTTCTTTGGAACGCGCCTTTGACGTCTAGATCGGAAGTTAGCTCTAATTCTTCACGCGTTTCCGGGTCACGCGCTTTGCGCGAAATTGACTTACAAGAGATAAAAAGCAGACTTGATACAGAATTTTCAGAGACAAGTTTGGACTTGAGTAATGAAGACCCTCTTGTTTGTTTAAATGGTGAAGTAAATAAGCAGATTGTCGTGCGCAAACCGTACGAATCCGACATACGCAAGAAACAATATACAGGCGTAATTAGTATTAAGCAACGACGTTTGCAGGCTGACAGTATATCAATGGCAGAAACAATTAAGTGCAATTGCAAGTCGCACTGCTGTCTATCTTTCTCATCCGCAGATATTCAGTCTTTTCGCGAAAATATTTTCAGTATGTCGCAAAAAGATAGAAAGGAATACTTCATCAAAGACTTGCTAAAAAACAGCTTTCGATCTGAGGACAAGTTCGACTTCAAATACTTTTTGGGCAAGAAGCAGGTATGTTTTTTTTTGAACTCGTTCATTAGCTAATGAACGGCCTCTGGCCAAAGCGCGACTCACAATTAGACACTTTGGCTACGGGAACCGTTCATTAGCTAATGAACGGCCTTTGGCCAAAGCGCGACTCACAATTAGACACTTTGGCTACGGGAACCGTTCATTAGCTAATGAACGGCCTCTGGCCAAAGCGCGACTCACAATTAGACACTTTGGCTGCGGGAACCGTTCATTAGCTAATGAACGGCCTCTGACCAAAGCGCGACCCACACATAGACACTTTGGCTGCGGGAACCGTTCATTAGCTAATGAACGGCCTCTGGCCAAAGCGCGACTCACAATTAGACACTTTGGCTGCGGGAACCGTTCATTAGCTAATGAACGGCCTCTGGCCAAAGCGCGACTCACACATAGACACTTTGGCTACGGGAACCGTTCATTAGCTAATGAACGGTCTCTGGCCAAAGCGCGACTTACAATTAGACACTTTGGCTGCGGGAACCGTTCATTAGCTAATGAACGGCCTCTGGCCAAAGCGCGACTCACAATTAGACACTTTGGCTACGGGAACCGTTCATTAGCTAATGAACGGCCTCTGGCCAAAGCGCGACTCGTAATTAGACACTTTGGCTGCGGGAACCGTTCATTAGCTAATGAACGGCCTCTGGCCAAAGCGAAATTTTTCTTGGACCTTGTGATAGATTGTGTAATGTCATCACAGGAATGTGGAATATTGTATCATAAATTTCTAAATAAATTTCATAAAGTACATTCGCGACGCGTTGGTCGAGTTGGTACGGCGCTAGGCTAAGAACCTCGCACTCGTGGGTTCGATTCCCACTGAGGGTCTAGGTTGCGCAGATTTAAGGCGTGGTTTGGAGAGTGCTGACGAGCATGCGACGGCCGTCCCGCCTGCAGACGTGCAGTGTTGGGGGTGTCTCCCAAGCGTCTTAAATTGGCATGACCTACCAAAACCCTTATGCATTTTCTAGATAATGTGTTATTAATTTTTGAGTTACGGTTTTTTTTTTGTAACAGGTGTGCTTTAAGTTCTACTATATGGCTTACGGCATCAGCTACGGGTATCTTCACGACTGTCGGACACGCGTGCTCGAGGGCCGACACACGTTTGTTCATGGATTGACGTACGAGGAGGACAACCGCAAGATTTCTCTGAAACGCGAGTCGGTCGTCGCCTGGCTCAAGAAATACGCCGACGAATACGGACAACACCAACCTGACAAAGAACCGATTCATCTTTCGGATGGATTGACCATCGAAGAGCTGTGGGACGAGTACAACGAGGGCTTGCAAGAGAATGAGGAGAGGAAAAATGCTCTCTCAGTTACTTCTACAAAATATTTGACGAAGATTG
>LGRX02029911.1:0-22679 GCA_001247695.2 Cymbomonas tetramitiformis
GAAAGCGTTCATTAGCTAATGAACGCTTTCCGACCAGGGACAGGCTCAAGGCGCGAAAGGGACGTACCGAAGCCTGTACAACAGGTATCTCGCTACCAAGGCCGAGGTCATCAGGCACTGACGCTGGCCTCTTGCTTTGCCAGAAAGCAGCTGTAATCGACGATTTCCACGCCGTGTTTACATAGCTCGCTATATAGAATGCCTTGCTTTTTTGTTGTTCTTCTGCCCTACTTTTCAAATTTTGAAAAGCCGAAAGCCGATTCGTGTGCCTAGGACAGCTCAGGTCTACCTCAAAGTCATCGCTGTCCAGTTCGATCACAGTGTGCTTGTTGTTCCTAATGGCGACGAAATACAAAATTGGACGCTGGCCTTCAATTATACTGTACGCAACGCGTTTTTCCGGAAGAAGGCTACCTTCTTCTACAGTCGTAGAGATGTATTGGGGAAAACTGTACATCATTTCGTCAAGCTCGTTTTGGTCATTTGAGTGAATTATTATTCGCAAGGTGTCTGCAGGATTGTCGGTTTCTAGCGTTCTAACAATGCTCCACTTGTGGCCAAGATACAACTGGAAAGTATGATGTTCCCTCAGTGCTTGAAATGTTTCTGCTGTCGTCATCCTGAAATGAGAGAAATTGGCTGTCAACTGTGAAAGGGGTGTGTGTGAAGGAACTTTGAAAAAGTGATGTATCTTTAGCAAAATTGTGTAAGTCATTTCTGGCGGCTGAAAATGACATGTCAAATATCGATGACGATTTCCGTCAAAAATGACATCTGCTGTCGCTTTCTGATTCGGTCTGTTCAGATCAAGGATTTGATTTTAAGATATGCTGGTGTCATTTGCGCTGAAATCGAGAATCGATCGATTCAGTAAGATAGAAATTCTCCGTTGACTCGCAAGTTCATATCATTTTCAGAACGGAAAAAACGGCTTCATAAGCTAATGACGGCTAATTTCGACGAAAATATGTTTTCTATTCCTTTTGATGAGGGTTGCGAGATTATCTGCAAACCGTGCCCGGGAATAGTTATTGAAGATTCTATGGAAATAGGGGCTGACTTTTTTTGATAATGAGCCAATTCCAAGCACAGCCCCGAGCGCAAATACGCAATTGGTTCTTTGGAACGCGCCTTTGACGTGTAGATCGGAAGTTAGCTCTAATTCTTCACGCGTTTCCGGGACACGCGCTTTGCGCGAAATTGACTTACAAGAGATAAAAAGCAGACTTGATACAGAATTTTCAGAGACAAGTTTGGACTTGAGTAATGAAGACCCTCTTGTTTGTTTAAATGGTGAAGTAAACAAGCAGATTGTCGTGCGCAAACCGTACGAATCCGACATACGCAAGAAACAATATACAGGCGTAATTAGTATTAAGCAGCGACGTTTGCAGGCTGACAGTATATCAATGGCAGAAACAATTAAGTGCAATTGCAAGTCGCACTGCTGTCTATCTTTCTCATCCGCGGATATTCAGTCTTTTCGCGAAAATATTTTCAGTATGTCGCAAAAAGATAGAAAGGAATACTTCATCAAAGACTTGCTAAAAAACAGCTTTCGATCTGAGGACAAGTTCGACTTCAAATACTTTTTGGGCAAGAAGCAGGTATGTTTTTTTTTAAACTCGTTCATTAGCTAATGAACGGCCTCTGGCCAAAGCGCGACTCACAATTAGACACTTTGGCTACGGGAACCGTTCATTAGCTAATGAATGGCCTCTGGCCAAAGCGCGACTCACAATTAGACACTTAGGCTGCGGGAACCGTTCATTAGCTAATGAACGGCCTCTGGCCAAAGCGCGACTCACAATTAGACACTTTGGCTACGGGAACCGTTCATTAGCTAATGAACGGCCTCTGGCCAAAGCGCGACTCACAATTAGACACTTTGGCTGCCGGAACCGTTCATTAGCTAATGAACGGCCTCTGGCCAAAGCGCGACTCACAATTAGACACTTTGGCTACGGGAACCGTTCATTAGCTAATGAACGGCCTCTGGCCAAAGCGCGACTCATAATTAGACACTTTGGCTACGGGAACCGTTCATTAGCTAATGAACGGCCTCTGGCCAAAGCGCGACTCACAATTAGACACTTTGGTTGCGGGAACCGTTCATTAGCTAATGAACGGCCTCTGGCCAAAGCGCGACTCGTAATTAGACACTTTGGCTGCGGGAACCGTTCATTAGCTAATGAACGGCCTCTGGCCAAAGCGCGACTCGTAATTAGACACTTTGGCTACGGGAACCGTTCATTAGCTAATGAACGGCCTCTGGCCAAAGCGAAATTTTTCTTGGACCTTGTGATAGATTGTGTAATGTCATCACAGGAATGTGGAATATTGTATCATAAATTTCTAAATAAATTTCATAAAGTACATTCGCGACGCGTTGGTCGAGTTGGTACGGCGCTAGGCTAAGAACCTCGCACTCGTGGGTTCGATTCCCACTGAGGGTCTAGGTTGCGCAGATTTAAGGCGTGGTTTGGAGAGTGCTGACGAGCATGCGACGGCCGTCCCGCCTGCAGACGTGCAGTGTTGGGGGTGTCTCCCAAGCGTCTTAAATTGGCATGACCTACCAAAACCCTTATGCATTTTCTAGATAATGTGTTATTAATTTTTGAGTTACGGTTTTTTTTTTGTAACAGGTGTGCTTTAAGTTCTACTATATGGCTTACGGCATCAGCTACGGGTATCTTCACGACTGTCGGACACGCGTGCTCGAGGGCCGACACACGTTTGTTCATGGATTGACGTACGAGGAGGACAACCGCAAGATTTCTCTGAAACGCGAGTCGGTCGTCGCCTGTCTCAAGAAATACGCCGACGAATACGGACAACACCAACCTGACAAAGAACCGATTCATCTTTCGGATGGATTGACCATCGAAGAGCTGTGGGACGAGTACAACGAGGGCTTGCAAGAGAATGAGGAGAGGAAAAATGCTCTCTCAGTTACTTCTACAAAATATTTGACGAAGATTGCAGGAAGTGGCTCAAGATTCCATCGACGAACCGATTTTCTCAGTGCGATGTTTGCGCGTCCTTCAAGTTATTGAAGGAAGGCTTAACCAAATCTCAAAAGGTGAATATTCATGAATAGCTTTGTGATGTGTTTATATGCTTATGTAATTTGTTCACTGACCCAAATTTGTGTATCTTGCACAGCGCAATACAACGGGCCTCTCAACAAACATCATGCAATCGCACGAGCGGAGCGCCAGAAGTTCTACAAACATGGTCGTAAAGCGAATATGACCAAGAGCATTACCATGAACAAAACTTGGCATAAGTATGCCTCGGTGATCATCGATGGCATGACGCAGTGGACCACCCGACTGCCACACTTTCGACGTATCCCTAAACATCTGGACTCTAAGGACTTCCTTGACGTGCACAACATGGGGAGCATGATCGAGAACGTGGGCCGCTTCATGGATGTCAACTACGCCAACTTCAAGGACGATGTGAACTTCCTTGTCAACGCTTTGCACCGGGATATCCTCCGCATTCAAGAGCATCGACGCAACGGGGACGGGGAAAATTCATACCCGATGCCGGAAGTATTGTATGTACAGCTTGACAATGTGAGCACCAACAAGAGCAAGTTGATGTTGGCATACGCAGGTTGGCTGGTGCACACGGACGTCTTTCGCAAGGTGAAACTCAACTTTCTGTTGGTGGGACATACGCACGAGAACATTGACCAGATGTTTTCACGCTTCTCCGTGCGAGCGTGCGTCTACGACGCAAGCAAGCTTGGACGCTCGACAAGATGATAGAGGTCGCACAAGAATGCTTTACGGATGGTGTAATATGCGAGCACACCGAGAAGATCTTCGACTTCAGCTCTTGGTTTGATGGTCACGTCTTCGATTGCCACAATATTTTGGCACAGCAGGCTTTCAAGTTCAAGAAGAACGAGCACGGCGAAGTGGGCATGCAGTACAAACAGTATTCCATTTCACCCAAATGGTTACCCGAGACTCCATTGCCAAAGCTTGTTTCTACACCCCCTGTCACGGGCCTGGATACATCAAGCCGATTCCTTTTACCGAAGAAGGCATCGAAAAGCTTGAGCATACCTTACAGGCGTTGAAGGACATTTTGGGCACAAAGCTCACGGAGGTGCACGAAAAGTTTTGGCGCGAGGATGTCATCGAGAAACAGCGCCACCTAACTGCTGGTGGAGAATGTCAAGCGCCCGCGATACCCTTCCAGCATCCCGAGAAAATCGCCATCGAGCGCATTACCACCTTGGTTCGACTGATAGAGGCGCCCGCGTTGGCGATAGAAGCTGCCGAGGCTGCCGCCGTCCCCGCTATACCGGTGCGCATCCAACGCCGAATTGATCGAGCGCCGATAGAAGTGTACAACGGTAAACGGAAACACCAAGGTCGAGCCCAAAAGCGAGCAGAGCAGTACGTGGACAACGCCCAGTGGGAGGTCACCTACGGCCAGATGCCAGTTGGCAGCTTTGCAGTGGCTCTCGCGGTGGAATCTGAAAACGACAAGTTCGCGTTCCGCGTACAACTGAAGCGAAGCGAATGGTCGGATCCGTTGTACTTGGTGAAGGTGGAGGCGCGCTATCCGTCAACTCAACAGCTGCTATATCGCTATTTCCAACCCAAAAGCACACCGACACCAAGAAGAAGCACCTCGGCAAGCAGCTTGCGAGTCACCCAGGAGCTTTCGCAGCGCCACCGGGGCACCGACCGTCTACCGAGACTTTCGATAAGAATGAAATAGTGCTGGCATGGAATGTGGATGCGAATGACCCCGAACGGAGTATACCGAACGAGCAATACGCGCAGATAGTCGTCGCTTTGCTTGCACAACAAACGCACGCGCAAGGACCTAGGTGACTTGAATGAATCGGATGATTCCGATGAAGACGAAGCTTTTGATAATTGCGTAGCGGTAGCGGTAGCACCTGAAGTGGACGCGTAAAGCAAGACGAAAAAAAACATGTAAATAATATGTGTATAACGTGTATATAGATTCTGAGTCAAAAGTTCTGTGTGTTTTCACTCCTCCTAGATTTCGAAAAAGTGCATTTGACCTCAATTTTGTACCATAAAAACCATTAAATCTAATGCACAACCTGCACTTGCATGTTCTTGACTGTTAAAATGCGGCTTTTTAAGCCTATCATGAGGTAAATAAGGCAATATCATTTTCACATGAGAATATCATTTTCATCGAATAGTGTGTTCTGTCCTCACTCTTACTACCGGTGTACTGGAGTCTGACGTCTTCCTTGTCAAGTGAGTGGCCCTCCTTCTCATAGTGATCCATCTCGTCTACGTCGTCAAACGCAAAGAGAAACTGGTTTGCAGGCGCTGAGGCTACTACTGCTGCTGCGAGTGCTGCTGCTTCTAGCGCTGTTGCTGCTGGAGATGACGGTGCGGAGGGAGTGGTTTCTGAGCCCGACCCTTCTGCGCTCATATACTCCGTGTCAAGGTCCTGACTGGTCCGTCCTCGTGCCAGCCGTCGTGCCTCACGTTCTCTGGAATGGACAGAGGCAGCGCTTGGCTCTGCCTCTCCCTCCGTGGTGAAGTGCTGTGTTGATGCTCAGTCAACGGGACCAAGGGCGAGTCCCCCCTCTCGGCGCAAAGCTCGTTCCCCAGTAGACTGGAGGCTTGACTCAGACTGGCTCAGGCCAGTGCACTGAGTGCCCCTGGATTCGCCTTGCTGAACAAGTGAAAGAACGAAACGCGTGTGGGCAGCGAATGCCTAAAGGTCCAGCACTGTGCTTCAGCGCTCTGAATCAGCAGCGGATGCAGAGTATTCGTGCGAGGAAAATTAAAGCTGGGCCAGTGTGCTGAGCACTTCTGGATTAGCTGAGCCAGAGTTCATCAAGAGCACAATGACAGTGAGGGCCACTCCACAACACCAAGAAATAGCACTGATATGCAGCGGTGTGAGCTAGGCCAGTGTGCTGAGCACCCCTGGATTCACAACACCACTGCTAATCAAGGAAACCATGGCTGGCATGTAAGCTCACTCCCCAGTCCAGTCCAGTAAACAAGTACCAGGTCGCTGACAGAGTTGGAAGCTAAGCCAGTGTGCTGAGCACCCTGGATTCGCAGCACTACTGCTGATTCAGAAGGTGGCCCGTGACATGAGGGCCTCACCGGCTGACCAATACTGTAGAAAGGATAGAAGAATTCTCCAACACATCGTGATAAGGCAGCAGAAGGTCACTCCAGTAGTGAGCAGCACTCCAGACTGGAAACGTAATTAACTATGAATCCACCAGGTCACTGTGTCACACCAGGGAATAGACCACTCAGTTGTCGCCTTCAGAGTTGATGCTGCTGCCAGTCCTCTAGCAAGCTCTTCCTCTGCTTCAGGCTTAGGCCAGTACACCAGGGGTGTCCCTGGATTAACCGTCAGACAAGGTGGAGCTGCCCAAGAAACCGTAAGTTGCAGTTCCAGACATAGAGCAGTGATTCACTGCTGATCCACTTCTTCGCTGGTAAATAAAAGCAGATGTCGCCGCTAATTAGCTCACAGGCCAAGCACACCTGCCTTTCAGCTGAGCCAGTACACCAGGGGTGTCCCTGGATTCACTTCAGACAAGGTGGCCAGCTGGAGAGCCCACTGGAAGATAGTTCATCAAGGTGCACATTAGCTGTTGATCCACTCTTAGCCGGTAAGACAGGGCAGATGCCGCTGCTGATCAGCTCCCAGGTGACACACACCTGCCTTTCAGTTAAGCCAGTGCACCAGGGGTGCCCCTGGATTCACTTCAAGCAAGGTGGTCAGCTGAAAGAACCACTGAGAGCTGCTCATCCAGGTGTACATTAACTGCTGATTGACTTTGTCGCCGCCGCCGCCCAAGCTCATGCCGTGCTGATTAGCTCAAAACTGAGGGACACCTGTCAGCAGCTAGGCCAGTGCACCAGGGGTGCCCCTGGATTCGCTGAAGAACAAGGTGTTGAGCATATCACTGTGCAGAAGGAGACCGCTCATGTCTAGTGAATTCAAAGCTGATCCGTCGCCGCCGTCACTGGAAGCTCTTTCAGTGCAAGTACCACCAAGTTCAGGGAAGAAAAAGGTTCCGCCAGTGCACCGTGGGTGCCCCTGGAGTCGCCTGACTTCCGAATCCGCTCTTTCAACTGCTGCTGACTTCTCGCCAAAGGGCCTTCACTTCCGGATTAACACTGAAATAAAAAGCCGCTCCGCGCAGGACATTATTGTTTTGAAAAAGTATGAAAACAGCAGTAAAATATATCCGTCAAAATTGATATTATATCACAAAATACGAATTATTGTGTGTACGAAAGCTGTGAGCAGAACTGTCTTAGCACTCTAGCACTGGCACGCGAACAGCCACCTAGTACTTGCGAAGGCAAAACAATAATGAGTCCACTAGCCTGACCTTCGGTCAGAGTCTACTTATATCTCAATGTCCTGTCACATTTCCCAAAACTGTAACGGGTTCTAGCCCTTAAATCTTCATCTGGCCAATGGAAAGTCATTATCCCATGCCAGCTCTAACAATGTTACCGTTTACCGCATTCTGACTGACACGTCAGCGGCAAAGGAGTCACTGCCATCTTCGTCTTATCATTCTCTGGTCACCTGATGGTGACTATATCTTCTCTGACAAGTCTGCATCTCACAGATGGTCATCTTCGTAAAGCCTGTCATACTGTCACCACTGTCATGCGTGTCACCAGCTGAACAAACCCGGCGCGGTACCATGGGAAGCCGGCGTTTGTTACAGGGTGGTGCAACCATGGTAAGATACATGGGTGCAGCACCAGTAGGTGCCTCGCTTGCGCCAGCGCACGAAGCACCTGCACAATCAAGCACAACAACGAAACATTTTTAGTAAATATACAACAGAATTATTCAGTTCAGAGCCACATTGAACCCAACAGACAAATATACAATTATAATTTACCTGCGCCATCAGGAAATGGCAAGGCGACCTTGGCTTTGCCCTTGCCCTTGCGCCTTTTTGGTGGTGGGGGAGGAGGGGTCACGTAATCTTCGTCCTCACTATCGCTGTCGATAGTGAGAACCTGGCGATTGCTGATCCAGGTTGAAGGTAGCCCCCGTTCTTTGATAAAAGGGGGCAGGTCCTTGGTGACCTCCACAATGGCCTCCAGGGTCTGGACAGCGCCAGAGATGTCCGCGATGTTTCTGGACAGCTCGTACTGCGAAGCCAAGCTCAAGTTGTAAAATGTCTCGGAGGACATGTAAATGTCGTACAGCTTGCCCACCTCCACGTGTTCCAGTAGAGGAGCTACGTCCTGTAGGGTTGCCCCAGCCATGAGCCTCCACCCAGTGGCCATGAGAACGTCGCCAGGGGCATCTCTAAAAGTGACTGATACCACGGGTTGCTTATCTTTGGTACGTGATAAGCTGCGTGATTTGCTTTCGCATATAGCAAAAAACACGGAATTTAAGACTGGATAGGTCCTCATCGTTCTCAAACTTAGTCTTCAGGGTGCCAAACCAAGTTTTGGAAAATTGAGACATGTTGAAGTTAAAGTTGCTTTGATGTATATTTTTGAATTCAGAAATGATAACAATAAGAGTCGTTGGTAATTTATATGTTGATACATAGGGGCACTGTCACAAATTTAGATGAATGTGTGTGGCCATAATGTGCTGGACTTTAGGTTCAGGGTTATTATTATGGGCTCTGATAGCCCCTAGCCTGACCTGTCTCTGATCGGAACCGTGACTCCACTAGTAGCTAGGATGACAGTACAGTAGTACCGTACTGTCAGTCATTATTTCGTATCATCCGTGTTTCCGAGATGCATGATAAAAGCACTCGGCCGGACTGTTTATGGAGCTTAGCCTGTTTGTTTTCACCGAGCGGAACACCTGTTCTCGCATAATGATCGCCAAATGTCGTCATCAAAGCATGCCAATTGTCAAATGTGTTACATTTGTAGCGTATCAACAATTATTTGCATTTTATATCAATTTGATGGTTGAAATTACTTTGAGCAAACTCTGATTTCATCAATTATTCATGTATCAATCGATGTGATTGGCCAAACAAATATGTTTCATTTTGAACCAAAGATGAAGCGAAATTGTTCATCTTTCAAATCTCAAGCTGATTTCATAGTAATATGTTGTCAATTGCAATTGGTGCGAGAAGACCCAGTCAGTAAACAGACAGGTCAAACAGGAAGCACTGCAACGCTCAGGGTTTTGCACTCAGAATCTCTCTCAACATACAGAAGATATAATATATATAGTTCTAGTATGCTGAGTGTGATGCGAAATGAGCTAGTGTGTGCTCTGTCTCATGTGACAACCGAACTCGATCAGAGGAGATGACAATCAGGTCAGTGAGGTAGTCAGAGGTGTCGAGCCGTATCGGTGATGACAGCGGTCAGGTCGAGTCGGTGATGACAGCGGTCATGACGGGTCGGTGATGACAACTCTGATGACTGAGCTCGGACTGAATGTCAACTCCAGCACACCACCTCGAGTGAGGTGGTCAGACCAATAACCAATCAAACCAAGATACATGCCACTAATCCAGTACCAGAACCAAAATCCAGAAAGATGATGGAAATGGTGGAACTGCAGTCACACCGTGTCAGGGCTGAAAACCCCGAAAAGCTGGTCCGTAGACCCAACGTCCTGACACGGGCAGTAATCTGTCCCTGGTGCCACCCTGCTGTCGGGGGATAGTGATATGTCATGTCTCTGGAGGTCCACACACCGTGGCTGCAAGCTATCCGGGGTGCTTCGTCAGGGGTAGGATAAGGAGTGCCGAAGCAGGTCCAGATCCGCCCGTCACCGGAAAGACTTACTGCAGAGGGAGAATGAAGAGAGAGATCATGACTGACAGCAGCGGTGGCTCTCACGGTCGGAACAGACACTGTAAGGATCCCGTGACTAATGCAGTGTAGCTAATACCATAGAGTGAGCTCGGAATATCAATGTCCATATACACAAATCTATCAATGAGTGCCACATCATTTTCTATCTAATACAGTGATTCATTTTCTAAGGAAAACAGTAACTAACATAAAGTAACCAGCCATAAGTAACTTTGAATATAGGCCAGTACCTGCAAAGCACAGTTAGCTACACAAACAACCCAAAACAGGGAAAACAGGAAAACAAGGTACTCACAGTCAGATCATGCTGCTGCTTTCTGAATACCAGTAAATCATTTCTGAATAACTGCAGCCTGAGCCTTACCCATGGCCATATATTGCTGGAACATCTGAATGAAGTAGGGCTGCATGTCCTTGACTGGAGGAACTGGTTTGGTGTAAGGGTCTGCCAGGTTCCGAGCTGATGGGACTCTGGCACACTGAATCCAGTTCAGTCTGACAAAGTCTCGGAGGACATGAAATCTGATAATCACATGCTTCACCTTCTCGGAGAGGAGGTGATGCTCGACAATAGATCTGCATGCATCATTATCCAGCAGCAGGGGAATAGGTAACTCCAGGCGGGGCTGAGCTGAAGCTGTACTGATATATTATCTGTTCCGGTTGTTCTGGAATCTGAGGGGAGTGATTTCATCTGTACTGAGTTCATCAGGAATTGTAGGAGAGTTTGGGCGGACTGAAGTCAGGCCGTCTGCTGGCTTGTTTTGTTTCTCAAGCAGACGCCTGAGCACTGAGGTAGTCTGAAGGGAAGGCATGTCAAAGTGAATATCTGTGGCTGCTCTGTCAAGGTACTGAATAGCATGGTCAAGATCGGAATCAAGGGGCTGCTGGGAATCAATACGGTGAGTAATAGAACCAAATATCTCAGTGAGCATGAACATCAGTGATACCAACCGCTGAGCTGCCGTACTGGCTGCAACATACTCTGACCCTGTGGAGGAGACCTCAGTGATGGTCTGCCTCCCTGAATGCCACTGCAGTATCATACCAGCCAGAAATATCACGGAGCCAGAATAGGACCGGGCATCATTCTCTAAGTCCCTAGCCAGGTCAGCATCTGAATAACAGAACATGGTGATGACCTTGACCGGAGTCTCGGGGTAATAGAATGCCAGAGAGTAGTGAGCTGTGCTGTCCATATACTGCGCAATTCTGATCAGAGCCTTCATAGACTCTTCAGAAGGGCATGATACAAACTGAGCCAGGTAGATTACAGGATAGTAGCAGTCAGGTCGTGAGCCACGGGCTAGCCATAGCAGTGAGCCGAGGATGGATCTGTAACTGGGGACAAGGGACAGGTCGGGAACTGCTGGTTTCTTGATGATGAGCTTCGGGTCCATAGGTGTTCTGTAGGAATGAGCTGTGATGTTGTTGTTGGCCATCAAGTCCTTGATCTGTCTGGACTGGCAAAGGTAGATACCAATCTGATCCTGCCTGACCCGCATCTGGAGAACCGAGGTGACCTCTCCGAGATGCTTAGCCAGAAACCTGGCTCTGAATGCTGCCCAGAAGGCATCCTCAAGCTCTGTACTGGCGACGAGTATGAAGTCATCCACATAGACTACACACATGGCCTTAACCAAATCAGTGTAGATGAAATATATGCAGTCATCATGAGAGGACTGCCTGAATGTCACCTCGCCGAACAGAAAGCTGAGCATGAATATCTTAACCAGTCTCTGCCAGGAAGCACCGGCCACCTTAAGGCCATATAGTGCATAGTGCAGTAAAGCACCACCGAACCCCTGATAGGTGTAACCACCCGGAAATGATACCCATACCGGGACATCCAGCTTAGCATTCATAAAGGCCTGGGAGACATCGAAGTGACTCATCTTCAGACTGAAGATGCTGCCGAAGATGAAGGCCAGTCTGAAGGCATAAAGCTGAGGTGTGGTACAGGTGGTCTCCCACGGAAGGTAGCCGTATGTCTGCTTACCATTGGCACACAGTCTGGTTTTGAAGATCTGCCGTGTGCCAGATGGTGCTGAGGGGTCTGGTTTGAAGGGTCTGGAGAACACAAAGAGAGTGGTCAGGCCTTTGGTACCCGAGGGAAGGTGTCCCGGGACCATTTTATTGTCGGCGGCCAGACCAGCCACTTCGGCATCCATAGCCTCCTGCCACTGAACTGCTTCTGGGGTGGAAAGTGCCTGCTTGACACCGTGGACTGGTTTGAGCTGGGGTGCAGAAATATTGAACATGTGCACCACCAACTCTCTGGGTCCTGATCTGATGAAGCTGTCAGCTGAGGTGTACTGCTGTGGAATGTACTCGGGGCGGACATCTCTGCTGGGATCATCGGAGAAGGGAAGGAAGGCGGCGGCATGGGTGGACGGAAAGCTGACGAGGGTAGCAGGAAGGTCCATATGCCAACCATAGGTAGACTCTGGAGTAGGCTCAAATATTACACCATAAGGTGTGTTGCTGCCTCTGTCGGTGGAGATGATGATAGCGCCATATGATGGATGTCTGCGGCTCTCTCGGGCTCTGACGGCTGTCCAGATCGGATAGTGCTCATTGACCGAGACGGTCTTCCTATAGTGTGCGACATACACCAGCAGGTGTCTGTAGTGTGTACCGTCGGGTGTGGACTTGACCGGATCATACGGGACAGGATGCCAGTGACATTCTCCGCATAAGGATTGTCCGTATGGACAGTGGGAGAAGAGGTCTGGTGGATAATGCCATGCTGCTGGTAAGCTGCCCGGCATTTGGCATCTGCCATCTCAGGTGCACAATCAGTCCTCAGCACCATCTCAGTGTCTGAGACTGTAGAGGTGGACAGGAATAGCTCATCAATGCCGTAGGAGAGGGATCTGGTATAGGCAATGAATCTCAGGAGACACACATAGTAGTCTGCCTTAGAGGCAACGGTGAACACAAATAGGTATCTGGTGGAGATGTCAATGAAGTGGATACGGTATCTGTGCCCATTGTAGCCACTGGGTGAGATGGGGCCTGTCATGTCTGAGGCCCATTTCCGGGCTGGCTGTTGCTGACTGGTACGGAGGCGGTCTCTGCTCGGGGCTGGTTTTTGTTTGAGGCCCGTCGTAGCACAGACTGCACACCACTGAGAGCAGGTGGTAAGTGAAGCAAGAGCTGCTCTGGAACACTGTAGTGGTCTGCCCAAGTCTACCCCTGGCATGTCATAGAGACGGAGGATACGGGTCATCGAAGCATGCCCGAGAGCATCATGCAGCTCAAGAGGAGGACTGACCCTGATCGGGGTGTGGCGGTCTCGGTAGAGGATGCAGATGGGAAAGGGTGTGCCATCGATGAAGACCCGACCAGGTCCACCGTCAGAGCCAGCTGGGGTGAGAGGGTGTGTGGAGGTGTAGGTGTGTCGCTCAAGGTAGCTGAATAACCCCGTAGTACCAGTAGGCCAGATGTGTAATACCTCCATAGTACAGGTCTTATGCCAGATCCTGTGGGATGGCATATAGGGAACTATCCAGAAATATACAGTATTATGAGGGTCCAGAGGAAAGTCAACATTGCCTTTAGTGAAAAGGCGGTCCAGAATAGATATAGTGAATGGCGGATTAGCATAGAAGTAATAACCAGTCAACTGGACGGAGAATATACTGTTCTGACTGTGATATATAGTGCTGCAGAGCAGGGTGATTATTGCCCTCTCCGACTGGGAGAGAGTCGCCGAACATAGAGACATCAAAGGCTGGTTCCCCCAGCTTGGCCGTAGCCGTAGGAGACCCATGTGTAGTAGCCCAGGCACTGTACTGACTGTTGGACCACATCCAGTCGGATGGGTCCCCTGATCTGTGCCTCTTCTTATTGCCTTGAAAGGCCTGAAAGCTGACATCTGCTGACTCTGGCTCTGCCCAAAGATAGTCTGTGCCATCATCAATGATAGAGTATATCCAGCCAGAGTCAAGATGGGTATATGTCATACTGATGAAGTCAGGTGATGAGAAACCCTCCCGGAGCATAACTCGAGTTGACAGGAGGGTTTTGGCGCCGTGTTTGAAATGGCAGCCAGGAATGCTATACTCATCAATGTCACCAGTCAGTATGTCTCTGCCGATCAGTCTCAGTGTGCCTGTGCCGTCAGTCCGTGAAGCGGGTCCAGTCATGACTGTGCTGAAGGATATGGTCCTGCTGGTATCAAGGTCAGTGATCCTGTGTCTGGACCCGGTGATATTGCCGGTTGCACCGGAGTCACAGACAATGCCATCAGTGTCAGAACCGGTGATAGAGTACAGATGTATCATGGGGTCCTGGGAGAAGATGACTGAAGGGGGTGCACAGAATAGTCCAAACCAGGTACACATCTCCAGAGCTGTGTCGCCTACATACTGCATGGCGCCGTAGAGCGAGGTCTGAGTCACAGGGCTGCAGACAGCGGAGATCGGTGACAGGTGGTGACCAGCCTCAAAGTGAGCCTCGACGAGGAACTCCTCATAGACACTGTGGTAGAGACATGTCAGGACTATGCCAAGGAAGGCTGTCAGGAGCAGAGCTGATACTGCTCTGTACCTCTGGCGCCGCTTCTCAAGCGCCTGAAGGAGCCAGATCTGGGCTGAGCTGTCTGGTGGGGAACCGTCGGAGCCACGAGGAGAACCATAGTGGCGGTGCTGACCAGAGTCATACTGCCAATACCAGTCGGAACCAGAGGAATATCCAGAACCATCACCAGAGGAATACCCAGAACCATCACCAGAGGAATACCCAGAACCATCACCAGAGGAACACTGCCGGGTGGCAGACCAATCAGGAGTGACACCAGTGCCACCATCAGGTAAGCCACCATCGGATAAACCACCATCCCCAGACCAAACTGACTGGACTGACTGGACTGATTGACTGTACTGACTGACTGCAGTACTGCTTTGCCCACCTCCCATCTCCCCCCCCGGTTGACACAATGTCAATCCGTACCACACTCCCTGAACAGGTGCTGCGGCTGAGAGGGCCTCCGCCGAAGCACTTGCCAGGAAGCAAGTGAACAGGGCGAAGGACATGAATGCACACCGGAAGATAGAGACACCACCTCTACCGACACGCCGTGGCGGTGGAGGTGGTGCCTGTGTGTCAGACATGTGCGTGTCACTAGTCAGGTCAAGCGACTCATGGACCGGAGCGGGGACAGGAGGACACTGCTGAAGGAAAGAGGGGAAGAGACTCCCTTCTGTAGGGCGACCTCCAAGATTGATTGAGGTAAAGTTTGGGGCCGTGTCAGTGCCCCCAGTGTGCACCCGGTGCTCACTGGCTGGTGGGGACACTGACACGGCAGAGCCTGCATCAGACAGCAACAAGTCAGGAGGGCCAGGTGGCGGGGGCGTCACCAGAGGGGCTACACCCCTAGCTTCTAGTGAACTCTTTGATGGCAAAAGGTTACCGTGGCAAACGGTAGGGGACCTGTAGTCCTCCTCCCACACCCGCTCCCAGTGAACCTGCTCCAGGGATTTCCCTGGTGCAGACAGGGGGGAAGCAGGCGGGGGCACCGCACTGCTCCGTGACCCCTCCCTCAACAAAGATGCACTGTGAGTGTGGTGTGGGGAAGAGTGCTCGGTGGGTGCCGGTGCCGTGTACATGTCACTGTCCTCACCGTCACCCTGCATCACCGTCATTCCTGCAAACAGAGAGCAAGTCTCTGTGAGTGCAGGGACGGTGTGCGTGTGGTGGACGGGCGAGGACAGTGACTCACACTGTGCTGCAAACAGTCCAGCAGACACCACCGACGAGTCTGCTCGGTCCTGCGGAGCATGATCCACAAGAGCTGACCCGTGCGGTGTCTGCTGTGCCCGGCCGGAGTGGTACTCTCTGCAACAGGCGAGCACCACCGCAGCCGTGGACTGTGGTGAGTGCTGTGACACCTCGAGAGGTGCATCATGCTGTGCAGAGACAGGTGCAGAAGCAGGGATGTCAGGCAGCAAGTAGGGGGGAGTGGGGAAGGGGTCACAAGCCTTCTGTTCTGTGCCGGTCCGGAACATCCCGAAGTGCACTCTTCCGAGTGACAGCGAGACCTTCTCGGACTGTGCACAGAACTTTTGGAATTTGGTTTCCGCATGTTGTTGTAGGCGGTCCCACTCCTGTTGTTGAGCCTCGGAGAGGCCGTCCCAGTCCCCATCGTCGTCAGACTCATCGGAGTCCCCGTGCTCCTGACTGGCGGAGTGAGAACTTTCCTCACTCTCACTGTCAGAGCACGAGTCCTCCTGGTACCCGACAACTGCTGGGGTGCCGTGCAACAGACAAAAGGACTCTAGTGCCTGTTCAGACTCCTCGTAGGCAGTCTGAAACTGGGCGGCTAGGATCTCCGTCCGAGCATGCTCCGCAAGCAGCTTCGGGTCTAGGTGGAAAGCATGAGCCGACATCAGCTTCGGGCAGTCGGCAGCCCTGTGCCCCTTTGACCCACAGGTCCAGCAAATGTTCCCCTCGGAACTGCTGGGTCTGCCGATCAAAGACGACACGGGACTTGCCCTTGCCCTTGCCTTTGCCGGATTTCTGCTTGCCCTTACCGCCCGTCTTACCACCCTTACGGGGAAAGACTCCTGCACGGTAACCAGAGCCAATTCCTTTAAAAGGGTTAGTGCGACGAGGCGGAATGTACTGACGGGAAGAGGTGCGGTCAGAGACTCCCCTGCGGCCATGTGCACCACGGCTTCCGCCGTGATGCGAACCTGCATCATTGTAGAAAGCAGCTGTTAGTGGAGACTTGAGTTTCGTCCCCGCGTTCCTGTGCACTGCCCGTGTCTCACGGAAGCAGGTAAGCAAGGAAAGCGAGGAGTCAGCGTCGAGCTTCTCCTCTGTGTAGGCATCATGCACCGCCTTATAAAAGACGGGACAGATCCTACGGAGAAACAATGCAATCCGTGCCTTCTCGGAGATGGTCACGGTGCACCCAGGACCCAAGTCAGACTTAACGGTGTCCAGAGAAGTCTGGAACACGTCGATGTAGTCCGCTGGGTCCTGGCCAGCTCTCAAGTCAACTCTGTCACCAGCGAATAGGAAGTCCGCAGCGCTGAACTCCTCGTGATCAGGCACAACGTGCCTCACGAGATGAACAAGCGCGATCTTCCCATCCCCTGGGAAGAGTCTGTCAGCCTTGCGCAGGACACGCAAGGCGTCTCCTGCGCAAAGCGACTGGAGCAATTCCAACAGCAGGAGGTTCGCCTTCTGCGGAACCTCCAAACCGTGGTTTTGCAAATCGAACATCAACGCCATCTTAGGGTGAACGAGTCTGAGCCTGGAATCGAGTTGCTCAACCAGGATGTCCAAAAGCAAACGAGAATTCTTCTCGCTGCTAGTGAATTTCCAAGTCTTCGCAGACTCTCCAGGCTCGACGCATTTCCCTTTGATGACGCTGAGTAATGCATCAAACTCCGCGGGTTTGCGCAATAACTCCCATGCGAGGTTGTTGCACACTGACAAATCTGACGTGTCCGGAGCATCCGCTGGCGTCGGTGTGCCATTTAGAGCACCGAATTTAAGCTGCCGTTTTCTAGCCCCTGGGGGGTGCGTCAGCAAGCGTCTCGGCAGAACTGGCGGTGTGGCGTACGGAGTAGAAGACATCTCGATAATCAAAAGAAAGAACTATAAGCAAAGGCAACACTAGCAATCCCTAACAGGATAATACGCAAGCAAGCAATCAAATTTCACAACAGGAGCACCAAGAGGGTGCCAAAAAGGGAAGGGAGAAGAAAGCCTGTGATGCAAGAACAACACAGTTAGCAGTCAGTGGCGATGGCGTGGAGGAGCTCGTCGTTCAGTCCCGCGATTTTGAAAAGTACTCGCGCGAGATTGTCAGGGTCCCTACGGTTGATCAGGCCGTCCCAGGATTTTCCTAACTAATTTAAACGCTGAAACGGAACGTACGATTCCACTCACTCACCACTACTTGCCTACTTTACTTCATGATCCCTAGATGGCGCGCCCCTTGGCGCTTCCCTAAGCGTTTAGCCGACCATAATCGGCTCCTAGCCTTAGGCCGGTGGTGGGGCCAAACCTGCGAGAAGACCCAGTCAGTAAACAGACAGGTCAAACAGGAAGCACTGCAACGCTCAGGGTTTCGCACTCAGAATCCCTCTCAACATACAGAAGATATAATATATATAGTTCTAGTATGCTGAGTGTGATGCGAAATGAGCTAGTGTGCTCTGTCTCATGTGACAACCGAACTCGATCAGAGGAGATGACAATCAGGTCAGTGAAGTAGTCAGAGGTGTCGAGCCGTATCGGTGATGACAGCGGTCAGGTCGAGTCGGTGATGACAGCGGTCATGACGGGTCGGTGATGACAACTCTGATGACTGAGCTCGGACTGAATGTCAACTCCAGCAATTGGTGAACAAACAAATCAAATCAAATTGTGTTGTACTATTCAAATCTCAAGATAGTTGTGATTCATTGTTTAAATATTCGATCATATTTGATAATTGATTGGTTGTAAATTTTGATGTGAAATTTGTCTTAGATATCGTGAGTGGTCTATGGTTAATAGACACTGAGAGGCCCACATGTGGACAGAGGGCAGAAGGGGTTGTGGTGTGGTTGCATTGTAAGGCGGGGCGAGGGGAGGGGGTGGTCGTTAGGGGTGTGAATAGGAATAGTGGGGGACTTATTGGTATGGGGTTGATACAAGGTATGTCAGAACAAAGAAAGAAAATGATGGATCGTGACTATGATAAACCGGGTGATCAAATAAACACGGTGACGTGCTGTTAGTAAGCGGTTAACTAGATCGCGGCGGTTATAAGATATAGGTTCGTGCACCCAAGCCCCACCCGGCCAATTGTGATCGAAGCATGCGATGGCATTGACCCCCCAATCATGCGCCCTCCTCCCCCGACCAAACATTCAGCATCCAACACCCCCCAACACATTTCAGTCCAGTGGGGAGAGGGCGAACCCCTTCTCCTCCCCCCAAAATAAAAATGTAATGTAAGCGGCCATGGGCCCAGCTCATATGGTTCGACGTTCATGACAGTGTCATCAGCCTTCATTTTCGCAGATTTGCGTGTCACTGAGTCTCAATTCTCATGTCTGATGTGTCCTTGGCGACCACATCCAAATATTTAAACAGGTTTTATATTATAAATTATTTATTTTAAATTTATTATAATAAGCGTGACAGATCAAACAGCGACGCATGACGCTGACGATGATTATCAAAAAGCGTCATGCATGATGGATGATGATGATGACAGCGAACGAAAGCGTCATGCATGATGACAACGATCAAGAAGCGTCTACACGATGACAGCGTCTACCAATGACATCGAAGGGGCGACAACCTAATGATTATGATTTCCCCCAAAACATTTATACACAAAAGTTTGACATAAAAAACCAGATTTTTCAAAGATGTGACAAACTCCCGCTTTACTGTCGTGTCATGTCATGTCGTGTTATTGTCATAATTAAAAAGAGCGTGAGCGCAAAAAGCGTGACAGTCGAAAAGCGTAAAAGCGTCAAAGCGTCAAAGAATAAAATTTAATAAATAATAAGCCGTCGATTCCCCTACGGGTCACGGCCACCCACAGTGGGGGAGGGAGTTCTCCCCACACCCCCAAAAAAAAAAAAAAATGAGGAAGCGACTTGCTTTCCATCGGAGTTCGGCCGACCCATACGGTGACGTTCATGGTCGATTCCCACGGGTCACGGCCACCCCGGTGGGGGAGTCCCCCCACCCCCCAAAAAAATGTGAGAAGCGGCTTGATTTTCATCGCGATACAGGCTCAAGCGACCCATACTGTACAGCTGACGTTCATGACATTGTCATCAACTTTCATTCTCGAAGCTTTACGCTTTACAGACTGCGTCTCATGTCTTGTCATACGTCTAACGTCTTATTTGTCAATGTCCAGTCGACCACATCCAAATATTTATACCGTCAATAAAGTCTTTGTCTTATTTTAAAATTAAATAAGTCATATTAAAACAGTGTTAAGTTATACAGTGCTAAGTTATATTTATAATCAACAGTCGTGACACTGTGCAATTCCAATAAAATTAAAAATATATATATTATAATTATATTGACCAATTAAATATAAAGAGGCTTTGTATTGAATATTCTAAATATCAAATTATATACTGCCGCGTGCGACCCATACTTATCCACGACACACGAATCGTTTCGCAGTTTTCATCTACGACGCTAAAGTGCGTAACAGGGGTTAAATTGAGTGGGTGTAACGCGTCTCGCTCGAAAAGCATACGCTCGAAAAGCGTCACGCTCGAAAAGCGTCACGCTCGAAAAGCGTGACACAAAGCAGTGTTCGTTTTGGAATAGCTGGTTTTCGGTGAAATGAACCTTTAAAAATTTATACACAAAAGCGTGACATAAAAAACCGGATTTTTCAAAGAGGGGGACAATCTAAAGATTTTTCCCCAATACACAAAAGCGTCACGCCAGTTTTTATTTAACGACGCTATAGGCTGAGACTACACTATACGTCACGCAAAAAGCGTCTTAAAGCTAGGCTGTAAACTACTACACTAATACGTCTCCCAAAAGAGCGTGACGCAAAGCAATGTTCGTTCTGTAATAGCTGGTTTCTGCGAAATCAAACCTCTAAAAATTTATAGGGGGTACGTGAACGTACTGGTGGGGAAAAATCAATCTCAAATCAGCATACAAAGCAGCATATAAATCTCTTATCCAAGGGAACATATCAATTCCTAGCACACACACTCATTTGTGCCAAATAGAAGAAATATGAGTGCATATGAGCTTAATGCATGGTTGGTAATTGCATGTCAATTTAGTTATTAAGAATTCAGGAATAGCATTTGCTGAAAATGGATGGCACTTTGTACTTCTCCTTGAGAGAGCCTTGACCTTACTCTCAAGGTATGCCATCACCGCCCTCAAATGATCCTGGGTGAGGTCCTTGCTGGATGTGACACACCGACAGTAAAGACTGTCACCTGTCACTTCCTATAGTAGGCTGGGTGACCGTCACCAGTAGACGGGAAACACCCGTTAGTATTTATGTGTATCTCTTTTATCAATCTGAGACTTTTACCGTTCTGATATCGAAACCCCTTAACTCAGGGTTTATTCTCCGTTATCCGATATATACACCCGACTATATATCTGACAGGTTTGGCCCCACTTACGTTTTATTTAGCCACTGCGACACCGCGAGGATGATTGGCTAAAGCCGGACGCTTGGGATGGAGTGAGGCGCTCCGCGCGTGGGAGTGCCGGCAGTCGCGGGTATGGCCTAAGTTTTGTGGGTTGATTTACGGCTAGCTGTAGGCCTTTGAGGACATCTTTTCTACGGGATTTAACGTTGGGTTGGTTTACGTAATCCTGGTTGGTCACCACACCGTTTCGTATCGGCCGCCATCTACCACACGACTTCTCAGAATTTCTACTCTCTCACGGCAGCCGCATCGACGACCCACCACACTGTCACTTCCTATAGTAGGCTGGGTGACCGTCACCAGTAGACGGGAAACACCCGTTAGTATTTATGTGTATCTCTTTTATCAATCTGAGACTTTTACCGTTCTGATATCGAAACCCCTTAACTCAGGGTTTATTCTCCGTTATCCGATATATACACCCGACTATATATCTGACAGTCCTCTCCATTTTCGGAGCTGGCTTTAATGGTTGCAAACCATGTTTTTTCGAACTTGATAGGTGCGGACATGTTTATCTGGATAGAGTTGTCGTGGTTTGTATTGTCAATAATGGTTTAAGCAAAGAGTCGTTGAACAATTTGTAGGTTGCTACAGGGAAGTAAGTTCAATCTATAGTATCAAATAGATTTGGTAATTGTGTCCATAATGTTGACAATTGTCATTGTGTAAGTACATGAGCGGCGGCAATTGCATTATTCGTTTGACGTGTCATTAAAATTTGAATGTTCAACTAGAGAAGAACCAATAACATGAAAGATTGGTAATAGTATAGATTTTCCAGATAGGAGTTCTTCAAACTTTAATAGTTGGCATGTTTGCGAATGTTTTTTGGAAATTGTATTCATAATCTGACAATATCATTGTGTCAACGATAACCGCAAAATGGCGGCATTCATATCATTTTGACATGTAGGTGTCAACACTTAGATCGACCAATAAAATAGAAGATTGAACATCACAGTATCCAAATATCTACAAATCAAAATTCGGTATTTGCAACCAATAGTGTTATTTGAAGCATAGTAGCAAATATTTTGAAATTTGATGTCGCTCAACCCCCTTCGTCGAGCCGGCCTCAGCCAACCCCGCAGTGGGCGACGGGATGAGCCACGACGGGGGCGCGGAAGCCCAATCTCGCCCTCAAAATTAAAAGGCCAAATCACCTACGAGGCTCAAACATCCCAGTTGATCCAATTTCAAAGATCCAATTTCAAAGAATAAAATTAATAGATAGTAAGTTGTCGATTCCCCTACGGCTCACGGCCACCACAGTGGGGGGGGGCTTCGCCCTCCCCCCCAAAAAAATGTGGGAAGCAACTTGATTTCCATCGGACTCGGCCAGCCCATACAACTGACGTTCATGACAATGTCATCAACTTTCATTGTCGAAGCTCTCAGCTCAACGGTTTTCGGACTTCGTTTCAGTCATGTCATGTCATACGTTTTTATATCAATGTCGACCACATCCATATATTTATGCTCTTCATCTATTATAAACAATATTAATTATTAATATTTAAAATATTATACTGAACGCTGAACGCTAACGTGATACCGTGAAAATATATAATACTGAACGCCGAAATGAAGTCTCTAAATAAAAAGAGCGTGAGCGCGAGTCTCTAAAAATTTATACGCAACAAAACATATCCACGATGGACATTTTGTTACTCAGTGGGGG
>LGRX02029912.1:0-38099 GCA_001247695.2 Cymbomonas tetramitiformis
ACCTCTGACCTTTATAATCTTCACCCAAACCAAATACCTGTGACCTTTATCGTCTTGGCATCAAGTAAATTACCTTACTTACTTACTTAGTCAATCAGCAGCAGCAGCAGCAGCAGCAGCAGCAGCAGCAAAGCTCGAATCCCAACGGGCGATACAGTCGAATGTTCCATCTCACGATCGCCAGACGCTAACGATGACAGTGCCACAACAGTCGCGTGTATGTACCACGACGCCACCCACGCGTTATGGCATGGCATGCTGGGAAGCAAAAAGCGAAGCACTGTCGCGCACATGATCCTGCGGTCATATGATGTAATGGCGATATCCATGTTAACATCGCATGGTAATTAACCGTGCTGTCCAAATAGATCGACGCCTAGTGGAGATCGCATATTTGTGATCGACAGCGCCTAGTACCTTACTTACCTTAATCAGCAGCAGCAACATCAGCAGCAAAGCTCGAATCCCAACGGGTGACGCAGTCGAATTTTCGATCTCACGATCACCAGACGCTAACGATGACAATGCCACTGCAGTCGCGTACATTTATCGCGACGCCACCCACGCGTTATGGCATGGCATGCTGGGAAGCAAAAAGCAAAGCACTGTCGCGCACATGATCCTGCGGTCAGATGATGTAATGGCGATATCCATGTTAACATCGCATGGTAATTAATCGCGCTGTCCAAAAAGATCGACGCCTAGTGGAGATCGCATATTTGTGATCGACAGCGCCTAGTACTTACTTAATCAGCAGCAGCAGCAGCAGCAAAGCTCGAATCCCAACGCGGGCGATACAATCGAATGTTCCATCTCACGATCGCCAGACGCCAACGATGACAGTGCCACAACAGTCGCGTGTATGTACCACGACGGCACCCACGCGTTATGGCATGGCATGCTGGGAAGCAAAAAGTAAAGCACTGTCGCGCACATGATCCTGCGGTCATATGATGTAATGGCGATATCCATGTTAACATCGCATGGTAATTAATCGCGTTGTCCAAAAAGATCGACGCCTAGTGGAGATCGCATATTGGTGATCGACAGCGCCTAGTACCCTAATCAGCAGCAGCAGCAGCAGCAGCAAAGCTCGAATCCCAACGAACGACGCAGTCGAATTATCGATCTGACGATCGACAGACGCTAGCGATGACAATGCCACAACAGTCGCGTGTATGTACCACGACGCCACCCACGCGTTATGGCATGGCATGCTGGGAAGCAAAAAGCAAAGCACTGTCGCGCACATGATCCTGCGGTCATATGATGTAATGGCGATATCCATGTTAACATCGCATGGTAATTAATGGTGCTGTCCAAAAAGATCGACGCCTAGTGGAGATCGCATATTTGTGATCGACAGCGCCTAGTACTTAATCAACAGCAGCAACAGCAGCAGCAAAGCTCGAATCCCAACGGGCGATACAGTCGAATGTTCCATCTCACGATCGCCAGACGCTAACGATGACAATGCCACAACAGTCGCGTGTATGCACCGCGACGCCACCCACGCGTTATGGCATGGCATGCTGGGAAGCAAAAAGCAAAGCATTGTCGCGCACATGATCCTGCGGTCATATGATGTAATGGCGATATCCATGTTAACATCGCATGGTAATTAATCGTGCTGTCCAAATAGATCGACGCCTAGTGGAGATCGCATATTTGTGATCGACGGCGCCTAGTACTTACCTTAATCAGCAGCAGCAACAACAAAGCTCGAATCCCAACGGGCGACGCAGTCGATTTTTGGATCTCACGATCGCCAGACGCCAACGATGACAGTGCCACTGCAGTCGCGTACATTTATCGCGACGCCACCCACACGTTATGGCATGGCATGCTGGGAAGCAAAAAGCAAAGCACTGTCGCGCACATGATCTTGCGGTCAGATAGTGTAATGGCGATATCCATGTTAACATCGCATGGTAATTAATCGCGCTGTCCAAAAAGATCGACGCCTAGTGGAGATCGCATATTTGTGATCGACAGCGCCTAGTAAATTACTTACCTTAGTCAATCAGCAGCAGCAGCAGCAGCAGCAGCAGCAGCAAAGCTCGAATCCCAACGGGCGATACAGTCGAATGTTCCATCTCACGATCGCCAGACGCTAGCGATGACAATGCCATAACAGTCGCGTGTATGTACCACGACGCCACCCACGCGTTATGGCATGGCATGCTGGGAAGCAAAAAAGCAAAGCACTGTCGCGCACATGATCCTGCGGTCATATGATGTAATGGCGATATCCATGTTAACATCGCATGGTAATTAATCGTGCTGTCCAAAAAGATCGACGCCTAGTGGAGATCGCATGTTTGTGATCGACAGCGCCTAGACCTCGGACCTTTATCGTCTTGGCATCAAGTGAATTACCTACCTCTGACCTTTATCGTCTCGGCATGAAGTAAATTACTTACTTACTTACTTACCTTACCTTAGTCAATCAGCAGCAGCAGCAGCAGCAGCAGCAGCAGCAGCAAAGCTCGAATCCTAACGGGCAACGCAGTCGAATTTTCGATCTCACGATCACCAGACGCTAACGATGACAGTGCCACAACAGTCGCGTGTATGTACCGCGACGCCACCCACGCGTTATGGCATGGCATGCTGGGAAGCAAAAAGCGAAGCACTGTCGCGCACATGATCCTGCGGTCATATGATGTAATCCCTACGGTCCTGGAAAACGTTAGTATGCATGCTAACGACGTACTAATACGTGCTAACGACATGTTAACGAATTATAACAATGCATGCTAACGACATATTAACACAACGTTAGCATGTCGTTAGCATGTATGCTAACTAGAATTTATATGCTAACTACATGCTAACGACATACGACCGATATGTGCTAACGACACACTAACGCGACGTTAGCATGGCGTTAGCACGCTCTTAGGGTACCTGGTCCTTTTTGTCGCACCACTGGTCATTTTTGTCGCTGTCGCAGAATATTCTTTTGTCGCGAGACCACCGCACAGAATCTTCTCAAAAAACAGTGAATTCTGTTCGTTCCCTTAAAGGGGTAAAGCAGGTTTTCAGAAAATAAATGGAGACATGAATTCGACATCGTCGTTCGAACAGTGTCAAGGTGCCCCAAAAATTTTCGCCATCCAAAATTTTAAACTTCAGGTTGTCGCAACTGTCTGTCAACCGACGGATCGGACCTTCGACCGACCGCTAGATCAGTCAAAATGAAATCTGACTCGGAAACCGAATCTAAATTTTGTCGCAAGCATGTAGAAGATACAGCAGCCCTCCGTCGACTGTTTACTTACCGACGGATCAAACCGTCGAACGACCGCTCAATCAGAAAAAATGAAATCCGCATCGGAAACCGAATCTAGTTTGTGTCGCTAGGATGTCGAAGATACAGCAGCCCTCCAGTCGACTGTTTGTCGACCGAACGATCTAACCGTCGACAGACCGCCCGATCAGTAAAAATACAGAAATCCGCTCGATCGATCAGAAATCCGCATCGGAAATCGAATCTTGGGGCTGTCACAAGAAGTGTCGCAAGACTGTCGCAAGGATCTAGGATGTAGAAGATCCAGTACAGCAGCCCTCCAGAGTCCAGTCGACTGTTTTCCGACCGCGTGTCCGCGTCACAGTCCGCGTCACGGTCCCATCTTCCCAAGGTCACCGTCACCACATCTTGAACAACTACAGTATCCTTTAATCTTAAGCGACCGACAACCTGTATTGTAATTACCAGGCGCCGACAACGACCAACCGACCTCCGCGGCGTATTGATGTTCTTCGTTTGTTTTTTTGTTTGACTATTTTAGTTTCTGACTAGCGCACTGTTCCCTACAGTGTTGTTTACTCCGCCCTTTTTTGTACTTTGTTTCTGCGCTGGGATTGCGCCCTTGGAGCCCCTAGACATTTTTCTTATCCCCAACACGCATGCCTTGTATAGCGCGCTGTTCTTTTTGCAGGATCTAGTGCGTTGAACGAAGGCAACAGAAAACTTGGCTGCTAGCTCCCTTTTAGCATTTCGGTTTGATTTCGTTGGCAGTGCTTGAATTCCGTCCGCCGGGAATCTTGCACGCCGACTCCCATCTCTGCTCTTTAGCGTGCAGTTATTTGCAGAATCTCGTGCGCTGTCGGTGACTGACGCATTGCCTCCCTTTCCGGAATTTGTTTTTACGCTGGGAGTGCTTGGAGCCCGTTGGGCATCTTGCCTATCGGGTTGGGTTCGATTCCCAACACCTCTGCTGACTGGCGCGCTGTTTTTTTGCAGGTTAGCATGCGTTTTCGGCGTTAACATTGCTGTCTTTTTTTATTTTCGTGCGTTGCTGTTACGATGTGCATGCTATTGTTTTGACTATCCTAAATTGTACTTATTTACAGATCTGTGCCTGCAGGAACTCTGCGATTTTTGGCCGTCTGTAGCACTGGAAGGAGCTGTAGGCAACTCTGCCGATTTCCAAGACTGCTATTGCTTACTTTAGGATAGATGAACTGAATTGATTGATCGATACGTAGTTTTTGTTTGCTGTCTCGTTCCATTTACATGCTTTAATATTGTAATAATATTATATGTTAGAGTATAGCATGCGAGGAAGACAGATACGCTGTCCGGCTAAGCTCGCTAGGAAACAAACTGATAATCATATAACTTGTGTCTGGCCGAAGCTTTATGCTCTCGGAAACCCAGACAGTGAAACGATGACTGTACTACTGTACTGTACTACTGTACAGTACAGTGCTAGGATGTCACGGACACGAGACGGAAGCAGGGTCGGGCTAGGGGCTAGTCAGAGCCCATAATAACTAAGCCTAAACCCGAAGTCCAGCACACCACCCGTGGGTGTGACTACCTAGCAAGGCAGGTACAGGGTATACAGCCACGTGATAACAAACAAACACCTACGTGCAACTCGGTGGAAACCGATCACTTCTAGCTGGGTGCCGGGGTCTTGACCCGGTCATCCCACTACTGGGCTAAAGCTAATCAAGCTGCCAGGATGACTGACTAGGAACTCAGCCACTTTGAAGCTGGTCAGCAGAGCTGAGTTCAGCGGTTGGGATGTAAACACAGAGTAATCCCGAAGTGAATTGCAGACTGTCTTTTTGAAATTGAGCACCACCAGGCCCAAGCGGGCAAGGCGGTTCCACAGCAGAAAGTAAATCAACTGAAGAACTCATACAAGCAGATTGCCATGGTGGTTTGAACATTGAAGAAAGAGATGAAAGAACTCGATCGTCAGGCGGCCAATCACGGACGCCCAGAGAGCCAAGTGGCGGATCCGAAGCGAAAAGATCTCCAGTAGACCGATGGACGGTGACTCCGGGCTCAACCAGGCCCCTGTCACCACCGCCCACGGCAACCAGAGATGCCGTAGCACTGACCAGTAGAGAACAACAGAGCATCGAGGACATTAACGCACACCGGAGAAAACTCGGCGGCGCCCGCGGACGGTACATCGGAGCTGCCAGTGGCGATGCCCCCCTGTCAGAGCCACGCTCAAGAGTGCCGAAGGAGTCAAAGGCCACTTGCTGCCCGTCGTCAGAGTCATTGTCAGAGCCTTGGTCGTTGTCAGAGACCTCAGAGCCAATGTCAGAAGTCTCAATCGTCATGCCAGCAAACAGCGGAGCCGGTGCAGAGTCGCCAAGCTGGAGCGATGGGACAGAACCAGGCAAGCCGAGAGAGCCAGGGACAGCCACTGGTGGGTCATGAGCCGTAGGCACACCACCAGCCACGAGTGCAGAGGGATCCCGAACCGCAGGCGGTGGCGGAATCGTACCCCGTGCACCCGAGTGGAATGTGGCTAGAGGAAAGTGAGCCACGCCGTCATCGTCAGCCGCCGCATCCTGAGCGGAAGCCGCCGCATCCTGAAAGTGCCGCAGAGACGTGGGCTCAGCCGTCACAAAAGAATGCGCCGACAGCTCGCACACCTCTGGGCGACCCTCCATCGTGCAGAGCGACTCGAAGGCGTGCTCATCCCCCGCGTCATAGAAACGCTGGAAACGAACAGCCAAGCAGTCAGTCTCGTAGTCCTCAACCGCACTACAATAGTGGGCAGAGTGAAGACCGCCGTTGGGGCATTCAGCATGCCAGTGCTTCAAACCACTTTTGGCACACACCGCATTCTGGCAGTGGGGCACGAAGGCACCACTCTTCTTGTCAAATGAGACAGGAGGAGCGGTGCCAAGTGGTTTAACACCAGCACGATGATGCTTAGCAGCAGAGCGGGTAAGGTGCTTGCCCGCAGGCGGAGGCCCTTCCCGCTTCTGCCGCTTCAGGTCACGAATGTCCTGTTGCATGCGCTCCAGCTGCTTCTGCAGACTGGACAACGCCGCAGCCAGGTCAGACGCGCCATCGCCGAATGACAGAGCAGAGACAGGGGCGTCAGAGACTTTCAGGCCGTGGCGGAACTGCTCCCGCACACGAGCCTGAATAGTCAGGAGAGACACGCCCTGCCGCTGGTCAGCCCGAGCCAGAGAGTTAGCCAAATCACGGTACAGCCACGAATCGCCGAGAGCCTTCAGAAACTGCCGCTTCACCGCGTCCTCTGGCAAGTTGTGGGAACGCTGAACGTCCCTCAACAGGCCATTGAACTCGCGGATGCCACGGTCAGGATCTTTGCTGCTGGGGATGCGGACCGCCAGCAGCAACTCAAAAGAGTCAAAGGGTTCCGAGCGTTCCTGGAGCATGCGCACCACCTCAAGGGCAGCGCGCTTGCCATCTCCAGGAACGTCGGACCCAGAGGCCTCAAGCCAGTCACGGGCAGGCGAGCCAGGGCGAGCCAGAAATGTCAGAGCCGAGAGCAATAATTCATTTGCCTCATGCCTAGCCTCAACCGCCATGTCAGTCAAGTCAAACAGGGGAGCAAACGCCGATGACTGAAGCACGAACTGTGCGCGCAACTCATGCATCAATTGTGAAAAAATGTCTACAGCGTCTGCCTCTGTTCCTGCAAAGCGCTCTGATTTGTCCCCAAGAATCTTTGTGGCAACGGTTTTGGCAACCTTCCTGTCGAAGTTGTCTCGAGCCAACTGTTTACATTTGTCGAAAACCTCCCTCGCAGCTGCTGTGGTCGGAGCTGGCAGCTGCGGCGTGTGCGGTGTTGCAGCGTGCTGCGCACCAACGTCATCAAAGATCGTCTCTAATCTGCGGACGCGAGACCGCGTCACTCTATTCGTTGTGGTAACCATGATGGAGAGACAGGGGAGAAGGTTGAGCTAAACAGGGAGATGGTGGAAGAACGCTTACAGCGGCCAGATGGTTTGTAGAAGTCTCAGCTGACAGATCAAAATTCACAGGTCGTAAGCGAAACCATGAGAGCGGCCAAAATCAGTCACGTGTGGAACGACCTCGCCGGAGCCAGCGGCGCACGAAACAGATTAACTCTCGCTGCGACGATGCTTCCGTAAAATAAAATAATCCGTCACTAACTGATCTCCTGCGCAGCGAAGGCGAGCACAATGCGTGCCGCCATCACTGCCAAGTCAAAAGGCCATACCGTAAGAGTAATTCACCACCGCCCAAGTGGGCGCTCAACCCCTCCTACGTCCTACTTAGCCGAACATGGCAACAGCAAGGCGCTGTGCCATCATCAGAATCACCGGAAAGCCGGTGCGGCCTATAACCTGCGAGGAAGACAGATACGCTGTCCGGCTAAGCTCGCTAGGAAACAAACTGATAATCATATAACTTGTGTCTGGCCGAAGCTTTATGCTCTCGGAAACCCAGACAGTGAAACGATGACTGTACTACTGTACTGTACTACTGTACAGTACAGTGCTAGGATGTCACGGACACGAGACGGAAGCAGGGTCAGGCTAGGGGCTAGTCAGAGCCCATAATAACTAAGCCTAAACCCGAAGTCCAGCATAGCACAATCCTGCTTGCATCCTTCAGTGTCCATGCATTGAATGTGCCTAGATATTGTAATAATAGGCCATGTTTAAACTGTGTCAAATTCCTGTGTGAAACAATAGACCCGTTATCGACCTGTGTTGTTCACCACGGGTAAGAAAAATTTTCTTAAAATTTTCCTAAATTTTTACGACAAAAATGACCATTTTATCATTTTCGTCGCAAGCTGCGACAAAAATGACCGTTTGGTCATTTTCGTCGCAGCCTGCGACAAAGGAATATTCTTGCGACAGCGACAAAAATGACCATCGGTGCGACAAAAATGACCCGCTACCCGCGCTTAGTACGACATACTAACGGCATCATAGCGGCATGTTAACGGCATACTACGGACATGCTAACAATGGCAAGCCAAGTGGTTTAGTATGCCAATATGATGTCCATAGCATTGCATTAGTATGTTTTTAGCATAATATGTCCATGCTAACGCAACCATCATAAACGCATACTAAAGACATGCTATGGACGTGCTACGTGGATACTAACACTGATATGATAATTTATGTTAGCATGTTCATATAGTGTCATTAGCATGCCTTTAGCATGCTATGATCGTACTAACAAGTACATACTAAACGCATACTATCGACATGCTATTTACATGTTAACGATACTAGACTAACGACATGCTATGGACGTCCTACATACATACTAACGCCGATATGATAACTGATGTTAGCATGTGCATATAATGTCATTAGTATGCCTTTAGCATGCTATGCTCGTGCTAATGATTACGTACCAAACGCATACTATCGACATGCTATTGACATGCTAACGATACTACACTAACGACATACTAATGGCATGCTAACACCGGTGTTAGCATGCACTACACGCATAACACACGCGTATACGCGGGGAACAAAGTTGTGACCAGCATGCTCAACTAAGCAGGTTTGTACACAGGAAAGCAAGTGAAGACTATTAGCAATACAAACTGAATAAAAAAAGGTATTAATACAGACCATGGTCGATAAAGACCTTGGCCAATGTTCAAGGATTCAAGTGTTCCTACTTTGAGCCATGAAAGGCTTTTTCAACCGCCCCTTTGCGGATGTAGGAGGCGTCAAGTACTAGCGCCACCGGCTGCTTCTCCAGGACGGCGTCCTTTTTTCCGCGGAATGCGGCGTAAAAGAACTTTTCAAATGCCTTGGCCTCCTTGGAATCCTTGGTCTCCAAAAAGACCTCGGTTTTTTTTATGATTGTGCTCAAAGCACCATAGGCTTTCCCACCGAACTCGTCAACGCCGACGGTTCCGGTCCGGTGGTTCACTTTTTTCACCTGAGGAAAAACACTATTCAAGTTAATTGGCAAGCAAGAAAAAACAAGGGAAACCGTATCGCTGTAATAACATGCTATGAGCATACTAAAGACATGTTAAAGACGTACTAACTAATAAAAACTTACAGCGAGCAAGGGAAGAGTTTGCATACCTCTATGGCAAGGAAGAGGGGGGGGAGCTTGAGGGCCTTGGGGTCCTCCCAGTGCCCGACCGTCGCGGAGAGGTCACATGCGGTGACCTCTCCCGCGAGGAGCGGGACCTCCGCCTTGAGGGACCCACTCGAGGTGAAGTAGCAATCCTCACCAAGGGGGGGATCCACCTCCTCGTCGTCATCGGTTTTCCGGCAGAACACCCATACGTGTGTTCCAACCGGGTACCTCTTCACGAGGTCGGCGTGATCCTCTTGGTCACTTTCAGAAGGCTCCCCCCCTTCTCTTTTTTTCCATGCCTTGATCTTTTGGAGGGAGAGGCTACAACCGCTTGCTCCCCGCCCACCACCTCTTTGGTGGCCTCCTCCTCCTCCTCCTCCTCCTCCTCCTCCTCAGCCACAGTATGGCTGAGTTGCTTGACCCAATGGTCTAAAAGATAATCGCCTGCAAAAAAGTATTGACATATTCAGGTAGATATTATTACGTCGTTAATATGCTATGAACGTGATATGGTATACTATGCACGTGCTAACGCGGACGTGCAACACGAAAGGTGAACCCTATGTTATGACAGACGCAGTATGATAAAGTGGTGATAACGTAGTGCTAAGACAGTCCTAAGCGTTGCAAGAGGCAAGAAACTTACGTGCTTCCAGCAGCGTACCCTTGCCTTCATCCCAATCCTTGGGAAGAGACAGGGTCTCGATCCCTGCTGCTTTGAAGGCGGCGATTTTCGCCTTCTCATTGGGCTCCGATATGTTTAGCCCTTCCGCCCCGTCGACCTTGGAATACGGGTGGTTGGGACACGGCTTGTGTACCCATTCCTTCCCCTCCTTCAACCATCGCCCATATTTCCACGCGGTGCGGAAGTTATTTATGTCCGCGCGGACTTTGCCCTGAATATATGGAACGATTGTGGGGTCGGAGGCGGGATCGAAACCCGCCTCCTTCGCGATAGTGGGGACCAATTTTGGGTAGAGGTCGGGTTGGGCGCCCACTAGGACCACCGGATTCCAATCCTTCGTGGCCACTGCGCGCGCAAAGGAAGAACGACAAGTTAATTAACGAATAACCCACAAGAAAACAAGAAAAACGTGACTACAAGCGAGGTGCGTTCCTCAATGGGCGGGTCTATACCGATCACTTTCCTAATTGCGGTCCGCACCGCCCGCTCGTGGGGTTGGACAATCCCACGGACGCGCGTGACCGCTCCTTCTCTCCCCTTCCTTTTTTTGGTGGAGGCCAATCGTTTGAAGTTCCCCGCAGGTTTTGCGGCTTTGGCGGGGGCGGCGGCGCAATCGGGTGCGGAGTCTTTCGCCCTATGCCATGTTACATATTGGAGCAACCCCGCAAGGGATTGCTCCTCCCCCATGCTTTCGCATAGGTCTTCGTATGCCTCGCGCTCATCTTTGGTGGGTGACTCATTTTTTCTTTGTTGTACCTAAAGGGCTGCGCTGGAAGAACGAACTGTAAGCACTTGTTGTACGAACTTAGAGAGGAGTCCTTGGCGGCGTTAAGGTGCGTAAAGTGCGACAGTAGCATGTACTTAGCACTAGCCGTTTGCGTGTTTGGAGGAATATCGTTATCGTCTATCGCACTAGCCGATAGACGTCTATAGCACATATCCGTTATCGTCTATCGCACTAGCCGATAGACGTCTATAGCACACTAGCCGATATCGTCTATAGCACATAGCCGTTTGCGTGTTCGGAATTTTGAATTCCGATGTCTTTCTACTGTGCGATTTTGACCATCGCTGATCGTATCGTAATCTTCAATTCTTCATCACCTACACCGATGTCACGACGTCACGCTCATTTTTTTTTTAATTTTCGCCAAGCCCTTCACTCGCGTCATCGTCAATCCTCATCGATCGATACAGTATCGCCATCGTCTCAGAATGCCCATCGTTAAGGTCACGTGGTCGAGTGGACATAATGTGTGCTTTTGAGCGTGAGGTCACTGGATCGATCCCCCCTGAAAATATTCAATTTATGTTGGTTTGGCTTTAGCGTGATAGGGAAATTTGTGAAAACATTCTCCCCCCACATTATGTTAGCATGTCGTCAGCATGTCGTTATCACATCATGTGTTAACGACATGCTAACCGCATGCAAAAGACATACTAAAGAAGCGAATCTTTGAGGGAATATTCCTCCTGCGTGTTAGGACGTCCGTGTTTAGCATGCCTTTAGCATGGTTTTCAGTCCGTAGGACGCCCGTAGCACGGCAGTAGCACGCCCGTAGCATGCCAGTAATATGTCCTTAGCACATGTCCTAACGTGAACGCCCATAGTTAAGGCCCATATATACACGTGCTACCGACGTTCTACCGCCGTGCTAACGGCGTGCTAAGCTCAGACGTGCTAACACATAATAGGAATATTCCTCAAAAGATTCTCCTGATAGCATGCCATTAGCACGTCGTTAGAGGTCATATGTATATATAAATGTGTATAATTACTATGACCTCTAACGGCGTGCTAACGGCATGCTAACATAAGGAATATTCCAGGAATATTCCACACTTTTCAACGTCCGGCAAACGCGTCTGCAAAATTTCCGCCGCCTTATGTCAATTTTATTTTGATAAATATTATGGATATTCAGCGGCTTATTTTTGTTTTTATGATACTCACGTAGTATCTTTGACGCCTTTTGAGACGAGCGGAGCTCGGTATGTCGAAATACGGCCGGAAATCTTCGGCTGCTGAGCCGCTACTCACGAGTCTTGAAGTCCATCTCAAACGAATAATGAGTAGTGCCTCAACAGCACTGCGCTTACTGAAAGTAACAGAAAGGAATTTTACCGCACTGCAGCAGGTGGAGGCAGACGCAGCAGCGGAAACATGCCTTACAAATCTCACAGACTCGCAAGTAGTGACAAAAAGTCTGCTCGAGGCAGTTAGGCTAGTAGGCGCCAACGCAGTTGCGACTGTAGCCACAGCAGAACGTGCCATCATCTCAGAGAAGAAAAGTAATCAAAGAGGGCGCGACAACTCCCCACTAGGAACCGCATCTCAGCAGGGTCCTAGCGCGAAAACAGTCAGACGGAAAATATTACGGAACGCAAATAGAGTGGCGAGACAATTTGTAAATAGTGGCGCAGAGCAGCCTGCGAAGACGAATCCAACGGAATCTACACCTGAAGCCATGGCTACTGCAGACACAGCAACTGCAAATCTACGGACGCATCGGGAAACAACGAAACAGGCACACACTGTCGCCATCCCAAGCGACTGTGGTGACAGGATCCTTTCGGAGAATCACAAACGCCTACAGACACGCAAACGCTCAGAGCCACTGCCTACAGCTTCGAAACCACCTGACAAATCAAAAAAGCGCCCAGGGTCTCAGAGGCAAAATACGTATAAGTCAATCCTGCGGAGTCCCATACCTAGCTAGCTGCGACAGCTGGCATCGAAAGACGCCCCCTTCTCTCAGTAATCGACACTAGTTCACAATAGCCGTATTAAGGTGTGATGAGGTATTAACATCCCGGTGGAGAAGAACAGGGAAGAGCGCCGCGCACGAGAACCACTTTTCCTGAAAAGGTTTTTATAGCTTGGATCTCTTGCAGCGTGCTGCAGTGGGGAAAGTAAGAAAATCCTCAGCGGCATCGTCGGACTCTGCACCGATAAATAAATAAGCAGGGGGGGCAAAACTTCCGGAAACAGATCGACAAATAGAATCCTTTGCCCACACAAAAGAGGCAGCAGCCGGATCGGAGTGGGTGCAACTGTTGCTCATGTAATAGAAGCATCCTTCCCCATCTTAGTGCTAACTAGTGATAAACTAGCAATTCGTCTGCACACACGTAGCCATAGGAGAAGTAATTTACTTATCTGCACATCTGGTAACTTGTCTAGGCCCAGAGTAGGGCCTGGGAAATTAATTTACTCACACGCCCAACAGGGCGTGGTTTTTTCTTTTTCTTTTTCTCCAGGAATATTCCTATTATGTGTTAGCACGTCTGAGCTTAGCACGCTGTTAGCAGGGCGGTAACACGTGCATATATGGGCCTTAACTATGGGCGTTCATGTTAGGACATGTGCTAAGGACATATTACTGGCATGCTACGGGCGTGCTACTGCCGTGCTACGGGCGTCCTACGGACTGAAAACCATGCTAAAGGCATGCTAAACACGGACGTCCTAACACGCCGGAGGAATATTCCCTAAAAGATTCGCTTCTTTAGTATGTCTTTAGCATGCGATGTTCCAGTTAGCACACGTTCTAAGGACATATTACGGCCGTGCTACGGCCATGCTACTGCCGTGCTACGGGCGTGCTACGGGCGTGTAACGGGCGTGTTACCGGCGTGCTATGATGAGACAGTTTAGCATGCTACAAGCATGCTAAACTCGGAAATTATGACACATCTGAAGAAGATTCCTCAAAAGAATCTATTCCGTAGCATGTCGTTAGCCTGTTATGCTCATCCTAGTGACGTGCTACCTAACGAAGGTCTTTCGGACCTCCTATACTCCAATTACTATGAAGGTAGGGGGAGGGGGGAGGGGGGGTCGCGGGGTAATAGGGTTGCAATGCCCCGAAAAGGAGAGCATTTCTCCGCGCTACGTGAAGAATCGGCTCGCCAAGTTCCCCTCAATGCATCCGAGGACGAGGTCGTGCTTGCGCCCGCAAGAACACCTCGTACGGTCCCGGGCCACCGTGGCCTTTCCCTCCAACAACAACAACAACGACCAGTGGACAAAAGCAATGTGCCACGACTATCCCGCCAGGCCATGCGTAACCCAGCTCCTCACCCAGTACCCTCGACACCACATCCAAGTTTGGTGAATGGTACCACCTCCCGCCCAAGTAGGCCGGCAACGGCACTTGTTGCCTACGAGACCGTTGGTCGTCCGGAGGGTTTCCGGTTGGGTCACCTTTTCGAGAAGCCCACGAAGGAGCTTCGAGTCAGCCAATGGGCGGAAAACACGGTGGCGTGTGTATATGATCCAAGGTGAGTGCTTTACCCTATAGTTTTAGCATTCCTTTCGAGATGTACGGGTCGCGTACAGGCAACCACGGCATGCATGTTTCAAAAAGTCGTACTATATGGTTTGTAGGATGCCGTATATAGTGCTCAGGAATATTGAAGGCCTATTTAAGGGCTCGCTTGTTGTTATAATACGACCTGTTGAAAGTATTTTAACCCGCCGCTTTCGAACTTGGCAGGTGCCCGTCACTCGAGATGCAGCGTGCTCTTTGTGAAGTAACCGCTGGCCTGTTGAAAGTGCGGGAGTACAGACACGTCGGCATGGTTCACATTTACACCTGTTGTCATGCCAAGGACGAACCGACTTGCATGACTCCCCACGAGTTTCATGCTTGCGCACTAGAAATGCTAACCACCCAACGGCGCTACCCGACATGGTTGCCAATCCCGTCCATTTTGGTTGAAGAACCAGGCAAGGTAATGTACGGGGACCACGCATTTTCCATACAAGTACGGGAACGTGAAGTGGCAGATTGTCTCGTGTCCATTGCCGCGAAAATCATGCACATTGTCGCCGCCTCCATCGATGCCAGCAACCTGGCGAGGTGAGCCCCCCTTCCCCCCCCCTTGCATTGGAATGTTTGCATGTCGGCGCTAGGGTTCCTTTGATATACCGCTAGCATGCTAACCTCATAATAAGTGCGTGCTATCTCCAGGCTCGGCCACGACTCCCCGCTGCCCGCCTCGCCTTCGCCACTCCCCGAGCCGATGGGCGACCCCAACGACCACACCACCCCTCCCCCGTCCCCGTCCTTGAGAGGGCGAATCTGACTCTTCATCCATGATGGAGGTCGATGCCGAGCCCCAGGTCGCCGACCTCTTCATGAGCCATAACGATGCCAAATTGGCGAGGTGCGTCCCTACTCGTGATGTTATCGCCGGGCGTTAGTACATTGTTAGCATGCCCGTAGCATACCAACGGCATAATAAGTGCGTGCTATCTCCAGGCTCGGCCACGACTCCCCGCTGCCCGCCTCGCCTTCGCCACTCCCCGAGCCGATGGGCGACCTCACCGACGACACCACCCCTCCCGCGTCCTTGAGAGAGGACGACTCCGACTCCAGCACCGACCGTACCACTCCTCCCGCGTCTTTGAGAGAGGGCGACGACGAGCAGTATGACAATCGACTTCGCAATCTTGTGCGAGGATGTCACGCCCGACGGTAATCCGGCGATGCACGACGACCCCGCTTGGCAACGCGTCGCGCATCCGCATATGCCAGGCACCGGATACCACGATCTGCTACGCCCGCGACAACGCACTCACGTCTCCGGCAACGTGCACTACACGTTGCACGACAATCACCCCACAGTGATCGACCTCACCGGGGCCGAGAAGTGCGGCGGACCCTCAGCGCGTGCACGGTACCTGCGTCTGCGGTTCGAGCGCCGCTTCAGCACCAGTCGGTCGTACGGCCGCCTCGCAGAGATTCGGGTGTGGGGCGTGCACACCCACACCGACGTGGTCGAAACGCGCATCGCGGCGCTGGCAAGCAAGCCGTCGCCGCCCACGCCCCCGCCCAGCGCCACCTCGTGGCGCCTGGATTGCGCGGCCGCCGGGCATCAGGCCGGTCAAAACCCGACGCCAACCCGCGTCAACCTGAACGAGTGGGCGCTGTGGGACGCGTCCGGCGCGCACCGTACCGACTTGGCGTACGCGCAGCGTGCTTCGCCGGACACGCACCTGTACCCGCACACATGGGCGCGCGCCTCCCTTTTCAACACGGCGCCGACTCATTTGGATGAGGGGAGTTATGGTTGGACACGAACGCAGTTCGCTTATATGAGCACTTTATGGGACTGGCCATTGACGACTGGCGAGATCTCCGCCCTAAAATATTATGACGAAAATGGCGATGATCTGGCATTTTATGAGGCGGGCAAGTGGAGCGACGCTGCGATTAACGCCGCCGGCTTTGCTTTTATTGAATTTGCGCCCGATACGCACGCACCGTATGGAACGCCATCATACTTTCGGTTGGATAATATTGTTTATGGTACTCAGACGGTCAGATATCCAACCCAGTACGCGAATACATTGGCCGAAGCCAAGCGCGGCGAGTGGCAGACTCCGACTGGTGCACAAAGCAGAAATCCCATTTGCAACTTTGGAAAGGCGCATTACGCTAACAACATTTGGACCGGCTTTGGCCATGCCTCGAACGGTCAGTGTGTAGATGGTCCATATGTTAGAGACGAGGGAGTGCTACACGGTACTGTCAAACTGTACGGTCACAAACGAGGGTTCAGTGGTGATTACTGGGCCACTAACGACGTTTACGACGTCAATAGCCTTCAGAGCGCGCAGCTGACGTGCCCAGGATCATCCATCGTCCACATCTTCACAGAGCCCGTCTCCCCCACCGCCGCGGTGTGGGGCCGGTAACAGCAACGGCTACGACATGACGGCCATGCGCATCTTTTACTCCAGCGGCAACCTGAGCGTACCCCTGCGCCGCAAGGACACGCACGAGCCTTTGGCCCGACGATACCCGCCCGTCGGCTTCACGGAGATGGCCGTGGACGCAGGGTACGTGTCGGCGACCCTAGATGGGACGGTCCAGTATCTGCCGGATCCAGGAGCCGCCGACGTAGGCACCAACTCAGCCCACGGCAGCACGCCGTACCGCGTGGATCTCGCCGTATCAGGCCAGACGTACGGCAACGGCGCGTACGCCATTGAGGTGACGGGCGCGGCGCAAGCGCGCAGGCCGGGGCATTACGCCTCCCACGCGCCGTACCGTCTTTTCGACCACGCGGACATGAACGACGGCGAGGGCTACACGCAGTACGATTACCGCGCGTATCAGCTGGAGACTACGCCGTTCGCGCCGTACAACATCACGCTTACGCTGCCGGAGCGCGTCTATCTCGTGTATTACGAGCTGCACCCCTCCGGTGGGACGGCGCAGTGGCGAACGCCCTCCTCGTGGACCCTGTCCGCAAAAAACTGCAAAAACTTCGCGTCGAACGACGTGCGCACGCTGCACCACCGGGACGGCGCGCGCGAGAACGAGTGGTACACCTGGCGCGGCACCGAGTACGTCGTCACCGACGATGTGGCCTGCGCGGAGTTTGTGCTCACCATACGCGACACCCTGTACAGCGGCGATCTGCGACTGCAGGAGTGGGCGCTGTACGGATCGCCCACGATCGTGGCGCGCGAGGACGTCGAGAGCACCTGGACCGAGCACGGCGAGACGCTAAAATTGAGCGAGGACGACACGAACCACAACAAACCGCTCAGCGTGCCCTTGTCGAACGGCAGGGTGCTTGACGGCGCGCGCCATTGGTCCATCGAAATACGGGACACTCTGGATCGCGTGGGCGAATTGGAGCTCATGGAGGCGAGCTTTTTGGACGCGAACCTGCTGGTGATGCAGCCCGAATCCACCAGGTTCTCGAACCACGTAACCGAGAGCGCGCCGCTATTGTTGCACGATGGCACCAACTCGCCCGAGGGTGCCTACCGTGCGACGATCGGCACTCACAGCACCTCCGTCGTTTACGCTCGCGACACGCTGCCCATCACACTGAATTACACCTTTCCACGTGGAACGCCCGCACCCACCTACGTGCAATTCTCCTACGACACCGTGGTCGGGGCTGCCCCGCGTGCCCTGCGCGTACACTACTCGCACGGCGGGGTGTATTGGACGCAGCTTGCAGAGCACGCCGTGGAAGAGTGGGAGTTGCACCCAGCGGGCAGTCACCGCCCGCTGCGTTTCCGTCTGCGAGATCCGCACGTGCCCAAAGTCTACGCGCACTGCGAGACCGATCTGAACGCGAGCGTCACAGTGGACGCCACCAGTGCCGATTTGAATCATAAAACGCTGTTAACACGCACGGACGCGCTCAGCGTGGACGCCTCCAACTACATGGGCCCCGACCCGGTGCCGCTGCACGGCGATACTGCGATGACGCGATGTGACCTATCCGATGCGCAGGCCGGACATCGGGTTTACCTGCTCGGTGACTGCGCGGACGTCGCGGGACTGTTGACCCCAGGCACCCGTGACAACGTGACCCTGCAGGTGGACGCCAACAGCGGTGGGACCACCAGCGTCATTTACGAATTCGCAACGAACGACACGGAAGTATCGAAACTGGAAATTGATCTGGACGCGGTCGCCCTCATACGCGACCTGCGCGTGTACCACACCTTGTCGTTCACCGATTCCGACGGGGGGTGGACACCCTACGTGTTGCGGGACGAAGGCGTCGCCGGTCGGGGCCGAGAACTGCTCGGTCCGGAAGCGCCGGACCTGGGACGCACCGTACTGCTTCAGGGCGCGCAGCCGGTCGCCGCGCTTGCGTGGCGCGTGGATTTTGCTAGCGCGACTCATCAGGACACCGCCCACATCAGCGGTTTGCGACTGTACGGTGTGGAGGGCGTGTCGCCGACTGAGCACACCGACTCCCACCCCAACGCTACCAAGCATGCTGGAAGCCGGTGGAGGCGCGACTCTAACTATGACTGACGCCGACTCCTTGGTGACGCACGTGGAGATCGGCTTTCACGTGGACACGCTCGTGCCCACGCGGTGGCGCCTGGAGGCGCGTGGGTACGCGAGTGCGACGTGGCAGACATTGCGCGAACGGCGATACGAGCACTATGGGAAATGGAAAAGGGGAGAATACACTCAATAATGAGTCAAAATTGTAAAATGAAGTGAATGTCGGTCAATACATAGTCAATCTTCTTTGTTTTTGACTGTATATTAACCCGCTAAATAGTGAATATACATTCAATTTAATGTCAATATCGTTTGTCAATATACAGTGAATAGTTTCCTTCTTGTTAATATGAAGTGAAAGCCTGCAAAGAAAGGGAAATGCATATGTATGGCATACGCGCGGGCCCAAATCAAGGTATGTCTTACGCGAGGTCGACTTTACACAAAACTTCTGATTTTCTAGATCGTGAGATATAAGCGATTTAAGTTTCCGCTTATGTATGGTTAAGTATGGGAGATAACTGAGCGGTATCGACCATAACTTTTCAATGCCTGGGTCAATTGCATACCCGGAGTACGCAATATGTTTAGATTGCTTTGAGCGACATGTTTATCGAATAAAAATATTTTCGGAAGTTTTGTGTAAAGTCGACCTTGCGTAAGACACACCTTGAAATGTTCTAGCAGTGAAAATACATTCAAACAATAGTGAATATGATGTCAATACGAAGTGAACCGCCTATATATGTTGAAAGGGAAATACATATGTATGGCATACGCGCGGGCCCAAATGTTCTAGTAATGAAAATGCATTCAAACAATGGCGAATAATATGTCAATGTATAACGAATGTAGCCCAAGCAGTGAAAGTACATTCAAACAAGGGTGAATATGGTGTCAATATATAGGAAAGTCAGCAGTGGCACGACAATAAATATTACTAACCGTTGACAAACAAACCCTACTAACCGGTGAAGTCAATATAAAATCGTTATGCTTGCAATATAGTAATCTTTGACTAGTCAACGTATCAGCGTTGGCATGAACTGTTACTACCGTTGCGCCCATATGTACAAGAACTACTAGATTAACTCATGTATGCTTACTATCAACAATATTGCACAGTAAACAAATAAATGGAAGCCCAAAGCTCCAAACGCAATGTACAATCATGTGTACCATGCGCATGCGAGCATGCAACGGGTAGGCATGTCAACTCGAACAGCAACTGGAGGGATCACAATTCAGGAAAATAAACATGTTTAAAACATATATTTGAAACTTACAGTCTGTAAAATATTCTAATCCAATTTTACTGCCTATCCAATTGACTCGAACAAATTCAATTATCTATCTAGCTACCAGCACAACTAGGATAGCGATGCGGTCCCTCAGCGACATCAGCGGTCAGCCGTTCTAGCAAACTCTGCGGTACGTTGCCCGTTCCAGCGGCGACATCTGCGTTTGCGTAACCCAGGCATAGTTAGCACAAACAGGCATAGCAGCATAAACCGGCCTCGTTACGATAAAATGCAGCACAGCGAATAAACAATTTGCGTATGAGACTCACCTGCGTGAGTCGTCCTCAAGCAAGTACAGTATGGCGGCAGTAATATGCTCGATGCTTCCGCCTCCTCATGCGCGCTGCAACCGAAACGACTGCCAGCGTTGTTAGCATCAAACACGTGCGTATACAATCATATACCACATGAAACAGAAAACCCTACAAATTTTGGAAACCCCAGTGCATATGTACCCGGCATGTACCGGGGACGTGTACCCAACGTGTACCCAACGTGTACCCAACGTGTACGAAAACAGTAAAAAACGGGGTCTGGTACATGTTGGGTACACGTGTACTCTACCTTGTACCTACGTGTACTTGCTCGCGGCGCGGCATATGTACCCGGCATGTACCCAAAACAGGGTACATGCTGAGTGCATGCGTCCGTGTATGTACCTTTTGCCGCCTGCGCATGTACCCGGCGTGTACGCATGTACGGGTACATGTGTACCGCATATGTACTCAGGTTACCGTTGGATGTTACCGTTGGATGTTACCGTTGGGACACCCGGGGTACATGGTGGGTACATATGTACTTGGGCCAGGTACATATGTACTTATTGATATAAACATGCCTGGTGCTTACGTACCCAACATGTACCCACGCATCAGGTACATGCCGGGTATGCGTGTACGCGGATTAGGTACATATGTACTTATTAATACTAACATAATTGGTGCATATGTACCCCGCATGTACAATTAAGTGAGGTACATGCCAAGTGCGCATGTACGCAGGCCAGGTACATATGTACTTATTGATATTACATGACTAGTGCACATATACCCCGCATGTACCTTTAATTGAGGTACATGCCGGGTACACATGTACGCAGGCCAGGTACATATGTACCTATTGAGTTTAACATACACGGTACACATGTACCCCGCATGTACCTTTGATTGAGGTGCATGCCGGGTACGCATGTACGCAGGCCAGGGACATATGTACTTATTGATATTAACATGCATGGTGCACATGTACCCTGCATGTACCTGTTATTGAAGTACATGTCGGGTATGCATGTACGCAGGCCAGGTACATATGCACCGGGCATGCACCAGTTAATGCATTTGTATGCGTATTTATCGGGTACATATGTACCCAGCATGCACTACAAGGGAAAACATTGTGGGTGCACGTGCACCTGGCATGCACTTCAGCACAGCAGTAAGTAAAGCAAGCTTAGTTTATTTACATATTTATTTACAATGTTCCTATCTATTTTCTATTTCCCCTTTTCAGCTTTTTCGCCGGCTGCTCCTCTGGCAGCTTGTCCACGGCCCTCTTGCCCTTCGAATTGCGGGAGACGGCGGGAGCATCGTCGACGGCGGGAGCATCGTCGACGGCTTTCATGCCGATCATATTGTCCCGATTCTTCTCGGCCTTTTTGACCCACTCCTTCGGGCCGCCAGAAAAATAAAAAGGAAGGTCCACGTCCTTTTTTTCGTGGTTTCGTCCACCACGAAGCGGTGGATACAAAATTGTTGGGGGACACAAATGTCCCCCACGGCCACCACGCCGTGGTGGAGGTCATTCACCACTTCAGGATCGGAGACCTTTGCCGTGACCCCCAGCTGCTCTGCAGTCTCCGTCGCTAAAGCCTGCATGGCTGAGGTCGCATGCGGGAGGAGGTCCGGGTCGAGCAAGGTCCAATGGGCCTCCAACACCTACGCGTAAAACAAACAGTGCAAAAGTCAGACATAGTACACATGTACCGAGCCTGTACTGCAAAGCAACACGAAGGGGGTACAAGTGTACTGGGTATGTACCTTTAAGGACACCCACCCATCGGGGAGGCCACCCTCCACCACCGCCTCCAGATGCTTGACCTTGGTGCCTTTCTCGTTGTCAAGCACCATGGCCGTCACCAGGGGGGTGTGGAGGAGTGGGCCGTGCGGCTTGTCCTCGGAGTACCAAACGGTGTCGTCGATGTCAACACCACCCCCTCCCACCGCTTCTCCTCGGCCTCCACCTCCCACCGTGCACCGCATGCCATCAGGCAGACGATGTCCCCTATCTCCAAGGGGACCACATCCTGCTGGACATACGCATGTTTGGCTACTTGAGCTTCAGCTTGAGCTTCACCATCACCCTCCTCCTCCTCGCTCTCCTCGTCCGTCCCCTCAACCGCCGTCCCCTTCCCCTTCCCCTCCTCGACCCCCTTCTCCTTGCCTGAAGATCGGGCTGGGTCAACCTCCTCTTCCTCCTCCTCCTCCTCGTGCCCCTCCAGTAAGTCCCTCAATATGAGGGACTTCAGCTCTGCTCAAGACACAAAAGCAATCAGTTGGCAAGCGGGTTGAATGCTACCTCTGACAACAGGTATATACCGGGTACACGTGTACCTAGACTGTACTACTCGACAGAGGTAGCATATGCATAAGGCAAACAAAGAAGCAAAAAACAAGAAATGGGATGCAATACCTTTGGAGGGGTACTCGGGGAGGGGTTCCTTCCCCATCTCCTTCAGGGCCGCCACGATCTCGGGGTTGGTGGGCCCGTGCTTGCCCTCGCACTCCACCACCACCTTCCACGTGGAGAAGGGGTGGTGGGCGATTTGGCACCTCCACCGATTGGAGGGTTTGTTGCGGGTCCACCTCCCCCAACGCGTGCGCCTTTTGAGGGCGGACGTCATCTGGGTGAGCTTGGTGCCGTGCCCCCCCCCAATGAGAGCCGCGGTCAACGGCATTTTCTTCCGACATGCGTCGACGAACAGGGCCTTTGCGGAAAGCTGGGATTTTATTGGCTTCCAGGGGTCGAGCTTTCCAGTGCTTATGAGATCGCCTGCGAAAGAAAGATCGATGCTTAGTAGTTAATAAAACAACGCGGATGTACCTAACTCTGACTGCAGGTACACGCTGGGTACACAGCAGGCACACGCCCTACGCCCTCCGGTGTGTGTAGGGTGCACGTGGACTTAGAACGCACAACCTTGCAAAGACACATAAGGTACACGCGCACCCACGCAGTACAAAAAAAAGGAAGGAAGTTGCTAATTAATTAGCCATTTCTTACCGAAGATGAGCCTGCGCGTTTCGCAGGCGGAGCCCAATAATTCCATCTCTTGAGCGCCGCTTAACACAGCCACGCCAAGTTCGGCCTTCTCGCCGCGCCTCACGTTCAACGTTTTTAAATTAGTTTTTATTTTGGAGGTGTGGGCGATCGGCTCATCCCGATGCCCTTTTCGGGCGCCCTTCGCCACCTTCTTCCCCCGTTTTTTTCGAGGGGATTCCTCCTCGTCCTCCGTCTGCTCGTCCTCACTATCTGAAAAACACGCCATTGCGGCGGCTTTGCTAAGGTACGTTTCGTACCTTTCCTTGGTGAATTTCTTATGGTTGCCTTTGCAGTTTGCACCAAGCCTTGAACTCGTGCTGATCCATGATTGCTTTGCTCTTTCCCATGTTTAGGCTGGCGCTGGTGCTGATTTTTACGGTGGTGTGCGTGGTATTGGATTTTAAGTTAACTTGGGTGGTAAGCGCCGCATCTCTTTCAAAATCCGTACTTGAAGCGTACACACGCACCACCCTCGCTGCGGACCGTGTCTTGGTCAACAGTTTCGTCGACACCTTCGTACCGAGTTCGTACCGCACGAAAAATTCGAGTCCGTACCGTTCGAAAAATCCGACGATAGCAGTCTGGAGCTGTCGTAGCCGAGTGGTGGGGATGACCTGTTGCCCGGTCTTCGGGCCGTGAGGCGGCGGTTCAAACTCGCCGTGGGTGTGCCTGGGGCACTACGACAGATGCTCGGAAATATGTTTTTGATTGAACGTGCAAAGGTACACAATTCGGATTTTATAATATACTGGATCAGGGCCAGATTGAGGTACAAACGATAATTCGGTTCCGAGTTCTGAAGGCTAAACACTTCTCAAGTGCTCCACTTATTCACTCGTCACTCAGGTTGCAGGGTCAACCACTCGACAGCCGATGTCACACTTCGGCTCAACGTTCAATTCCCGATCCGATCTCATTTCTAATTCCGATTCGTCATTCTCGATTCAGATGCTATGTCGACAGACTGACACGATGACTGCCCCACAGTACTGTCATACTACTGTACTGTCATACTGTCATACTGTCATAGCGTCATACTGTCATACTGTCATAACATATCTGATATTCGATTTCATTGTCTTTTCAACCCCGATGCGAATCTGACCATTCTTCGAGGGTCTGACTGAGTGCCACGATGACACCCCCCACAGTACTGTCATACTACTATAGTGTCATAGTCATACTGTCATAGTGTCATACTGTCATACCCCGGACATCTGGTACTCATTCTCATCGTGATTTCAAGCCCAATTTCACTGTCATCGTGCCAATCCCAGATTACTCCCGATGACACACATACGACGCATAGGCATATCGGCTCACGCTGTGCCTCCGGGCACAACTCTCCCCCCCTTAGGAGTGGTCTACCTCCTGGGATCACTCCGCTAAGGTACCCATCTAAGTTCCAGTTCTTAGGTTTTCTGGTTCCTTTCTGTTTCCAGTTCTTAGGTTCTCTGGTTCCTCTTCGAGCACAACTTGCCTGCCGCTACCAGGGCACCACTTTCACGAAGGAGGGTGCCGCTTGGAATCTAAAGCGGGTCTTCAGTCTTGCGGAGGCGTAAATGTCGGAAAAGTTGTCGCAGCAGGGGCGCTGGCACGGGATATACGCTCGCGGATTGACCCGCTCCAGTCTGCTGCGGATGAGGTCCCAGCTGAGCAGTCTCTGGATGAGCACCGGTTGCCCATCTGCACGCACACGGTGTCGAAGCAGTACAGCGTAGCAGGGGCGTGGGTGGTGCTGAGTTCGTCCATATGCAGGTGGGCTTCATGTACTGCGTACCGTACATGCAGTAGGTACACACCAGCGGGGGAGGAAGCTGGCGCATCATGGGGCGAAGCCGCAACGCATTGGGGAAGCGACCTCTGGGGTTCTCCATGAACCAATGTTTTGGCTCCAAGTAGTCAATGATCTGCAATGCTCGTCGTACGATTTTGTCAGCCTGGGGAAGATCAGGGGGTCCTCCAGTGGTGCGCGCTTGACTGTACTGTCTACAGGGAGGACTGGCCCAAACGACATCGAAGAATCCAGGCGGGTATTGTTTGTAGTCCCACTGTAGGATGTCTTGCACGTGTGTGGGATGCCAGATGTGTTCGGAGTCGAGGGTCACCACGGAAGCGGAGGGGAAGCAATTTAGGAATTCTCTTTCCACCGATCCGGTACCACTGAAAAGTACAAGAATTCTGGGCATGCGGGTTGCTTCCGTCTGGATCGCCAGTAGCTCTGTCACCAATGCCAACGACCCATCCTCTGTGCGTTCTTGACGTTCCCACGGCAGAGGGGTATCCTGTTCCATCTGTTCGAGCTGGTCCAGCTCATCGCAGGGATTAGTGATGAGGTGAGCCAGTGTCATCCCAGCTTGAGCAGAGTGACGGCCACGTTGCTCACGTCGTCGAGTGGCTTCGTCGCGAACTTGTGCTTCCATGCGCAGTCTCGCTTGCTCAAATTCACGAAGCTGTTGAAGTGGGCCTCCGCGTTCGAGTTTGTCACGCGTCCTCCATTGGTCATGAGCTTTGGAGTAGCCAGTCCAGCGAACTTTCCATTCTTCCACCTCTTTTCCTCGAACAGACCGTACTCGGCGTGCAAGGATGCGCTCAACATGTGCTTCCTTCTGACCGTCCACTACCACCTCTTCAGGTACTGCCAGGTGATCACGTGCGGCGAAAGCGTCTTGACCGCTGGTGTACGGCTTGAGGCGGTGTTGAGCGAACACGTCATGTATCCGCCAGTGAGGAGGGAGGCGTAGGCGGTAAGCTACTGGGGCTCCCCTGTCGGCCTCTGGCATGGTCATCTGCATATCACTGAAGAAGCGTTCGGTCACAGGGACTGGTCCATGCCAGCGTTTGGTCAACTTCCTACAGATGGAGCGATCCATCACCTTCTCTGTAAGGTGTTTCGCTTCTATCCAGACCAGATCTCCAACAGCATACTCCCGCTGTCCGTGCCTGCGATCAAACTGCTCGCGCTGTCGCTGTTGAGCCAGCTCCAACCGCTGTCTAGCGTCCCGCAGCTGCGACGAAAATTTCGCGGCCACTTCGTGTGCGGTACCTACTCCCCCTGTTCGTCGCCCAGCGGTGGACTGTGCGGCCTCCAGGAAAAGGTCCAACTGTGACAGCGGCGAGAACCCAAACACCAGCTCAAATGGTGTGAAGCCAGTAGACTCACTCCTGGAGTCATTGATTGCAAACTCCACGTTAGTGGTGTACAGGTCCCAGTCCTCCACATTGGCGTCTACGAAGGACCTGAGCATGTCCTCAATAACTCTGTTGCTGTGTTCCGCCTGGCCGTCAGACCTAGGGTTGTACGGCGTAGTGCGAGCCACTTTCACACCCATTAGTCTCATGAGTTCCTGCCAGAAGGCATCCTGAAACCGCGGATCACGGTCAGAGACGATCTTCATGGGCGCGCCATGCAAGCGCCACACCGAGTCAAAGTAGATCCTGGCCACTACAGCCGCAGAGCTGTCCCCGAAGTTCATTGGCACGACGTGGACCATCTTTGTCAGCTTGCACGTGAAGGCCACGAAGGCGTCGTTACCTCTCTCTGATACTGGCAAGCCGGTGACGAAGTCCACTGCGACATCTTGCCATGGTCTGTTCGGGATGCTGTGAGGATTCAGCAGCCCATCCGGGTAAGTTCCCCGTGGTCTCACTGATTGGCACACTGCGCAGGATGCTACCCAGGTGCCTACGTCCTCTGCAGCACCACGCCAATAGAAACGGCGCAGCACTCTTTCCAGAGTTTTGTCTCTTCCAGTGTGACCTGAGGACAATGACTCGTGGGCATGACGAATCACTACTTCCCGAAGTGGAGAATCCTCCCCCAGCACCAACTGATACCTTCCTGCTGCGGTTCTCCAAACTACCTCACCCACCAGCTTGAAGTCCTGTAGGCATTGATGCGGCGCTGCCTTTACTTTCTCCCGCAGTGAACGGAGTGACCCCTCTTGGGTGTACTCCGCTTTCAGCGCACGCAGGAACTTTGATTCTGACTGCTGGGAGATCGTGTCTCTGAAGTCTGCCGCTTCACCCGTCCTTATCACAGCGGGAGTCGTCCGCGGATGTCTCACGCGTGCTGGCTGAGGTCTGGCAGGAGGGGCGTGCACTATCAATACAGGCCAGCGGAGGTCGAAAGCCTTCCCATCTGGGTTCTCGAAGAACTGATTAGGCTCGCCTTTGTCGTCGTGAGTAGGGACGACCTCCACGATCTGCATATTAGCCTTCCTGAATAGCTTGCGCCACGCGGGGAGCTTGGACTGGTGATCTGGCAGGACAAAGACCGCAGAGGTGTTCTCCGGGTCCGCCTTCCATTCTGCGATGTACTTGTTCAGAATTGCCTCCACAGTGATGTGTTTGGAGTTATACGGGGGATTGCACCAGACCCGAAGACCCCTCCATTTCTCAGAAAGGCAGTTTGTCCAAAATCGATCCGCCTGTCTGTTGCGGCCGCCAAGGTCACAACAGGCGTCCACGTCGAAGGGTCCAAACTTCTCGGCGTACTTCGAGGAGTACTCTGCACGAACACGCCAATTCTGCGAGTCCTCTGGCGGAGGAGCTTGTCGCCTCTGTGGGAGAAGGATCGAGGGTGAAACTGACTGCTGGGGCGTTTTCTGAGGGTGTGGTGAGCTCACTGGTGGCTTGTCAGTGGGCGCCGCCGGTGTATCAGCTCGTGATGTAGGCGCTCGCATCTTCGGTGACACTGACTGTGGAGGCGCTGGTGTCGTAGAAGCTTTTCCAGCCCGTGACATGCTCCTCGTTATCCTTATCTGAGGTGGAGCTCGGTCAGGGAGTTCGCGTGGAGTTTCTGCCGGCTTCGCGCTTTTGGCTTCAGGCCAGTCAGGCATGTCGAAGTCGAGGCCATCTCCCTTCGCCCCTTCATAGAGCTTCGGATTAACGAGAGCGATGGTCTCCCCCAGGTCTATGGCCTGCTCCGCCACAGAGAGGGTTTCCACTGCTGAAAGCCAAGAATCAACCGTCTGGGCCCATTGGGGATGAGCCGCGGGTGGTGAACTGGTGAAGCATTCAGACTCCAGCGATGCCAGAGGGTCCTTCGGCAGGTCAGAGGTGGGGTCGATCACTCCCGCTTCCTTCAACCCCTCACGAACGTCCTTGTCCTTGAAGTCAGGTCTTCTGGACAAGGCGTCTCGTACCAGCAGCAGTGCCCCCTTGATGTACTCCATGCGCGGGACTCCCACCTCCACCAGATCCATGTACCAGCGCGCCTGTCTGCGGCTGAGCTCTCTCCCAGGTTCCATCAGCCATTCAAGGGGGTGGTGATCGCCCTGGATGCGGAAGTTGGTGAAGATGAGGTAATGCCGCCAGGTGACGGTGGTACAGTGGTGCAGGGCGCCCAGTTCTCGCTCGCCAGTGTGGTAGTTCTGCTCAGCAGCTGAGAACTGACGGCTCTCGTATGCTATCACGCGCAGGCCGAGACCATCTCCGTTGTCTTGCATCAGCACTCCCCCAAGAGCGATGCCACTGGCGTCCGTCTGCACCACAAAAGGTGCTGTGCCGTCTGCGGCACCCTTAATGTTGGGTAAGGCGAGAACTGGTGCTGAGGTGAGGGCCTTCTTCAGTTCCTCGAAGGCCCACTGCTGCATGGGACCCCACTCCCAGGGTACGTCCGATTTGGTCAGCCGGGTGAGGGGCTGAGCGATCTCGGAGAAGCAGTGAATGAATCTGCGGTAATACCCCGCCAGGCCCAAGAATTGCCTGACGTGGGTAACCGTCTCCAGCTCTGGCCAGTCTCTCACTGCAGCCACCTTGTCATGTTGGGGTCTACAGCCATCCGCGGAAATGCAGTGACCAAGGAACCGCAAGGATTTCTTCAACAGTTGACACTTGGACCTTTTGAGGAAGACGCCCTTCTCCCTGCACGTCAGGAGCAACTGCTTGACGTGTTCATAGTGCTCTGCGGCGGTGTTGCTGAAAACGACCACGTCATCAATGAAGATCCGGACAAAGGGGAGATGACCCAGAGCCCGCTGCATTCGTCGCTGGTACTGAGATGGCGAGTTCTGCAGTCCCTGTGGCATGACCAACCACTCATATGACCCCATCTGGGTGGTGAAGGCGGTCTTCTCGACGTCTCCTGGAGCCATCGGGACTTGCCAGAAGCCATCCACCGCGTCGAATGAGGAGAAGAACTTCGCACCCTGCATCTCGTCGAACATCATCTGGATGTCTGGGAGGGGGTACTTGTCCTTCACTGTCTGGCGGTTAAGAAGCCGGTAATCGATCACCAGTCGCAGCTCCTTGGGGTTCCCTGGTTTGGGGACCATCAGGCAGGGAGCTGCATAAGGGCTGGATGAGGGTCGGATGTAGCCCTTGGACATCAAGGTCTCGACGCGCTCTCGAAGTTGGCGGAGTACCTCTGCTGACTTCTTGTAGATGCGCTGACAGGGCGGCCCCTTCTTGCTCAGCTCAGGGTCCAGGTTGATGTTGGCCTCATCTTGGGGATCATGTCTGAGACCATCAATGTTCGGTAGAGCAGTCGTCATCTCCTTCTTGTACTCTTCACCCCAGAAGTCCTGAAATTTGAGGGTCCACTCGGGGCCCACTTCTGCGTCTTCAGTATCTGCAGGGGGTTCGGCGTCTTCAGATCTATCGATAGCCGTGGCTGCAAAGGCAGAAGTCGTATCACCATGGGACCTCTCGGCCATCATGAGCCAGGCGGGTTGTATCCCCGGGTCATCGTTGCCGCGCAGCTTCTGCGTCTCCGCGTACACCAGGTACTTCTTCAACTGGGCGGGGTCAGGAACACCTCATCCACCAATCCCGCACAGGCCGTGCCCTTCGGAGACTTGTCTCCAGATGCTTTCCCAGGAGAACAGCCTGTGATGGTGACGCGATCTCCAATCTTACCACTGCGGGACTTCCTGAGGAAGGAGACGGAACCATTCCCTTCATAGCCCAGAGTGACAGGAGAGTGACTGCGCAACCACCTTCCGCCAAGAATAACATCCACCTGTATGCCCAGTGGTAGGATTCGAAGGGCAAGGGCGTTCTCTGTATAAGTGCCCGTAGTGGTGTGCGTGTTAAACTTGGCGTACGCGGTGGCGCCAGTGATCTTTACAGATCCATCCGCTAAGGTGACTCGCATCTCGGAGCCAGCTCGTGTCGTGAGGCCACATCGCTTGGCGCTCTGCTCCGAGATGAAGTTGTCAGAGGCCCCCGAGTCGATCAGCACCTTGACCGTGTGCCCTCTGAGGGTTGCATAGAACACCAGCAGCAGCGGTCCTTCTTCGTCATGTGCCGCTGCGAGGGTACCCTCAATGTCGGTCTTCCACTGAACTCCCCCATCCGTGCGTATGCTTTTGCACTTAAGGTTGGGGAGGAGGTTGTCCGAGGCCTCGCGGCATTCCTCCAACGTTTGCCTACACGCGGCGTAGAACTCCTCATCCAGCAAGTCAACATCTTCAGTCGGGTGGCTGACGAGGTTGTCTACACTCGCCGTCAGCAGGGTACCCGCTGAGGTGCATTCGCTCGAGGTGGGGCTGACATGAGTGGTGTCGCTGGTGGTAGGGCTCACATGGGTGGTGCTGCTGGTAGTGGGGCTCACGTGAGTGGTGCCGCTGGTGGTAGGGCTTACATGAGTAGTGCCGCTTACTGCGGGGCTCACGTGGGTAGTGCCGCTTGCTGTGGGGCTCACATGGGTAGCGACACTGTTGGTGAGACTGCTATGGGTGAGGGGATCCTCGTCATGCTGAGGGCTGCTAGTGGGGAAGTTGTGGGCGAGTTGGTGGGAGCTCTGGTGATCAGTTCTCGCCTCAGGGGTCCCAGCTGCTGCCATCTGCTGGGTGTAGCAGAGCGAATCGACTGAGGGCTCCTCTTCCATCACCTCGGGGTCTTCAGCGATGGGGTGGCTGTCGAGACGGGGCGGCGCTTCATCTGCTTCGTGCGTTCTGACGGTGGTCATCTGTTGGGTGAAGCAAAGCGAGCTGGATGTAGAGGTTTCCTCTGCCACTGCGCAGTCGGATGAACCTTCAGGGTTTCCTCCCGGGGTAGCCGGCGCGTTGTCATGGTGCGAAGATGTCGTCTCTGTCGTGGGCTCGACCAGCGGGGATGATGGAGGGGATGCTCCCAAGGGGCTGGGACCCAGCTTCCTCATCTTGTACTGGTGTACTGCGTGTAGACTGCACCAGGCGCCAGGTAGGCCCACGTCTCCCGCTGTCCCGGGTATCGTGCCCACTTCAGTGTCCAGGGTGCAGAGAGATGCCGAGGATCTCGCTGCTGCTCTTCGTGCGCCCTCCTTTTCCCACAGCCTGCTACCGGGGAAAGAGTCTGGGCTCGAAGTGGCGATCGCCTCCAGCTGCTCGGCGGGCGACAGCTCTCTCCAAGCCGCGTAGAGGTCGGAGGGGCTGGCGCTAGGGGGCTCGAGGACTTGCTGGCGGCCGTCGTGTGAGAGGAGGTGCCACAATGCTATGCGCTGGTGGCCCTCCCTGCGATCTTGAGGCTCGCGGGCAATGCGTACTCTCTCCGCCAGTTGGTTGGCGCGGTTCACGTGCTCCTTTGGCGATCGACTCCCAGAGCGTATGCGGCTACGGGTGCGCTCCCACATCTTATCCACCAGGTCTTTGGCAGCCTCCGGGGATTTGCGCAGAGCTCTGCGAACCTTTTGCATGGCGACCTCGAGAGGGAGGGAGTACAGATCTCTCTTCCAGTGCCACGCAGTTAGCCTCTTCCGCGGATCTGCGAGGTTGGACTGATAGTTGGGTAATGGTAGGACAACACGCGGTTGGGGGCGAAGATCGCGGGGCTCTCCACGGTTGCTGCCCATAATGGGGGGTCTGTGCCGGGGAACTCGCCGCCCCCTCCGACCCTCGATCCTTGCCTGTGTGTAAGCAGGGCCGTCATCAAGAGGTAGTGACGGCTCGTCGAAAGGGGCGCTTTCTGCAAGGGGGTGGCTGGTCAGGTCATCCCTCGGCAGCGATGGGGCACCAGCTGAGCGGTAGGTGCGTCGCAAGCGGGTTCCAGAGGTGAAGGCCACGCTCTTGGGATGAGGTCGATGGCCCCAAGGATCTCTGCGTCCTCGTGCGCGTCGGGGTTCCACTGGCTCTGACCGCTTCTCCAGGGCGGAGAGGGTCTGATCATCAGGGTATGACCTCACTTCCCCGAAGGGCAGGGTCGGGGACTGGTCGCCGGCCAGTCATTCATCGTCCTCAACCGGGGGAAGGCCGTCACCCTCCACAAGCTCGATACCAGCGAGGGCCGCCAGGGTCTGGTAGCTCTGCTCGTCCTCACAGGTAGCAAGTGCCAAGACCTCCTCGGAGAACTCCTCTGGGACGCCATCCACCGAGGAGATGTCCTCCTGCTGCTCGATGGCCCAGACGACGGCGGCTACGAACCCAGGAGAATTTGCCAATCGAGCAGGTGCATTGGCCCTCCACTCCTTGAGCTTGGTCTCATCCGTGCAGTTACGGACGATGTGCTCCGCGGAGCCGCAGGCGAAGCACCGGCGGACCTTCGGAGCGTCAGGGCGGGAGAGACCAGGTGGTGGTGGCAATGGGGTAACTGCCGCGGCAGCGGTGGTGGTGGGCCCATTCTCCAGCATGGCAAGAGCTGGGCGGCTCGAGGAGGGGGTACGCCTGAAGAAGGGGGTGCGAGGTGATGGGTTGGCGAAGGAAACAGTACGGGGAGGACGGTCTTGAGTGCGCCTCTGAGCCGCCTCCGTGTTAATGTCACTCTCCACCTCCTCAGCGACCTCCCGTATCTTCAACAGGGCGTTGTGGGTGCCTGGGATATCGTCAGTGACAGCCTTCCTCTCCCACTCCTCTGGCTTGGAGACATCCAGGTGGATGGCTCTCAGGCGCCGCATCACCTTGGGTGCATACTTCAACCCTCGGCGGTATGTGGAGAGCATGGACAGGTTGGACATCTCCACGCAATTGGGGACTCTGCCAGCCAGGAAGTTGACGGAGGCCATGCGGGTCTCCAATCGCGAAAAATACTCCGCCGCGGTCTCGCTCGTCGCCTGCCTCAGTGCAATGGCCTCACCGTGTGCGTTCTCCAGGTAGGCCTGTGTTAGGGAGCACACCGCCAGATCGCTGAAGAACACGTCCAGCTCCACGTAGCGCCGGTGCCAGGCCTGGTCGGACCCGAAGGTCCCCGCCGCACGCTCTAAGAATTTCTTCTGCTGGTCCTGTAGAGTGTGCTCCTTAAAGCTCCAGAGGAGGCTCGACACGCTCGCCTGGTACGCTGATACAGACGGCGTACAGCTGGGAGTGGTCAGCGCCTCGATCACGATGGCCTCTTGGAATATCTTCCGCACCATGTTGGAGTAGTGCTCCAACTGCGCCAGAAGGCCATCCTTGTCGGCCGATTTAGTGTCGGACGCGGAGCGAGGGAATCTGGTCACACTCTTGATCAGCTTCAGCACCATCTCCTTGGTTTTGTGCTCCGGGCGGACCTCGTCCGAAGATGCTCGCAGATTAGTGCCCTGCGGCAGTCGGATGATGCCTGGTACAAAGGGTGCGGCGCTGGGAGAAAGGATGGGATTCGCAGCGGCGGAGTGGGGGAAGCGGGCTGAAGGTGGTGGTCCAGGGGCATGTGCAGGTGGAAGCACGGGCGTGGGATTTGTGGGGACTGCGGTCGAGGCGGGCGGTAATGCAGAGGCTGGAGGCCCAGAGATAGGCGGTGGAGCAGGTGTTGGTGATGGAGCGGGGAGCGGGAGAGGCGTGTGGAAGGGCATAGGAGTGGGTGGTTGCGCGGCCACTGCGCTCATGTTTCGGTACCAGTCGGAGTTGCTGACTTCAGACCACGCGGCGAGGCCGTCCTGGTCGAAGTGTGACATTTCCGATTCCCGCGCGGTAGCCGGTATCCATTCCCACACCGGCTGTCCCATGCTCGTTGACCGCACGTTGGCCGCAGCTGGGTCTCCCATAGCCATGTCCATGACTTCGCGGTCGACCATAAGCACCCAGGTCTCTACACGAGGGTTAGTGAGCGGTAGGGGTGCGTGATGCAGGCGGCCTCCCATGCGTGCGTAGGCAGTCAGTGGCGCTCCCAGCAGATGCATAATCCTGAAGAGGATGGAGTCGCCCTGCACCCCAGCCCTGCGGCGTTCATCCCATGGTAGGGAGACGGTTGCCGCGCCTCGCACCCCTGCTGACTGGTGTACCCACAACGACCCACCGTCATGGGTGATGAAAAGAGCCCGAACCTCTGGGTACTGAGGGTAGGAGGGTTCTGGCCCTTGGGCGGGGTCACCAGGGGGGTCTGGAGGTGGGTCACTAGGGGGGCCTGGAGGCGAGTCCCTTGAACTGGGGTCTCTGCGCTCCGAGTCAGGGTTGCCACCGCCGTGCACTACCGTCTCCACCGACTGCCGCCGGCGAGCCACCATCATGTTGAGAGGATTTGGCCGACCCTGAGTGGGAGGTTCGGCGGGGGCAGTTTCAGCGACAATCTGAGATGCTGGGGGGGTTACGCTGTCAGCGGCGTCCGCCTCGAGTGAATGATCCGCCGTCAGGGCCCCCTGCGCGCTGCTCTGAGGGTCGCCTGGTGGAGAAGCTCCTGCAGATGTGGCCGCGCCGGGCGGGGCGAGTCCTCTCGAGAGCACCGCGGAGATGTCCAGGGCCTGTACTGCCGCCAGGACTTCCCTGCGAATGTGCTCGCTCCGGCTGCTTGCGTCCGAGTCAGATCCGGACCTATGGGCGGCCCTCCGCCTGCGCTCAGCCCGCGCCTGTGTGCTCCGGCTGCCTCTGGACCCCGTGCTGGTGCGGCTGACATCCGTTCCGGAGTCGGGGTCGGAGTGATCAGGTGCATGGCTCAGACCTGGAAGGTGCCTGCCGTGCGTCGCGGGGCCCGAGGATACTCTTCGGGAACGTCGACGCCGGCGGGTCTCTGAGGCTGCTGCCACCGCGGGGAGGTGGCGTACCAAGAGCTGGGTCCCGCCCGAGACGCTCTGCTGAGCTCCGCTGTCAGGGGGTACCTGCAGAGGGTCTGGCAGGGCTGCGGCGCTGATGCTGATGAAGTGCTGCAGCGATGAGAGATCCGCACCAGAGTCATGAAGCCAGGGAACATATCAACCCCCTATGGCCGGTCTGTGGCCGTACGATGACGGCTGTGGCCGAGGTTTGGCCGAGGGTGCTTTTGCTTGTTGGCCGAGACGAATTATGTAAAATTTTGAAAATTTCCCCGAAATTTTGCGATTTTTATGATATTGCCATACTTAAAATTAAAATTTTGCGCCTGCGGCGGGCAATTTTAGATTTTGGCCGAGATGGCCGAAACTTGGCCGATGGAAATTTTGGGTGTTGGCCGTACGACATAAAAGTTTGATATGTTCCCTGCATGAAGCGCCGAGGTAGATGGTACCAGCTGATGGGGCTGCTGTGGTTGTTGTTGCGGCTGCGGCTGCGGCTGCTGCTGTTGCTGCTGCTGTAACTGCTGCTGCTGGAACTGCTGCTGCTGTAGCTGCTGCTGCACTGGCTCCAGCGGCTGTTGCTGCTGTGGCCACTGTTGCTGGTACGCCTGCCACTGTTGCTGCTGTTGCAGATGCTGTTGATATGGCGTGGGGTACGAACCCATGGGGTGATGGGTCCCCAATGTAAATGATACTGGGGACACTCCCCCAGCAATGGGCGCTGTCTGGGGGAATACCCAGCTGGAGCCATTCCACACAGCTTGCGTAGGGGTGCCATCGGGTAGAGTATATGGGCGTGGTACAGCGGTATAGGGCATGGTGGTGCCCGGGAGAGGGAAGGGGAAAGTGGAAGCGAATGCGGTGGGGGACGGAAAGGTGAAGGGTGAAAATAATGGGGGGCGTAGCGACTCTGAACTGACTCCCATGTTGGAAAGCGGCTCTGAGGTGTGTTGCGACATGCTGACTGTAGAGCTGATCAAATCGAGAGCTGGGTGTGGCAAAAGCCACAGGTGAGCAGAGGGTGGAGTCTGCTCGCCTTTTATCTACTCTTCGATGTCGCTTTCTGGGGGCGAAGGAGGAGGAGAAGGAGCGGGGCTTCCGGGTGGAGATGGAGGGACGCCGTCGATCACGTGTATTAGGAATGCACCAGGGAGCGCGGGGAAGACTGCTAGATCTTGAGTGTGCGGGTAGTGGAAGTGGTAGTTCCCTTGCCCGTGCCACTCGTAGTCGTGGCGCGCTGGTGGGATAGCCAGTGTGACTCTGTCCAGGCGTTCAGTCGCTGTCCTCCGCTTCGTCGTCAGAGGAAGAAGGGGAAGGAGGGCCGCTCTGCCAGAAAGCGCCTGCTGGTGGGTAGGTAGGATCCGGAGGGAATACCCACTTAATAGGTCCTTGCTTCCACCACGCTCTTCTGTATTCTTGTGGAGGGACTGCCATACACCAGCGAACTCAAAATTTCGCCAGGGCTCCGCGACACGATTTTTGAGTGCCTAGGTGCGCGGGCAAGAGTCAAGCAGCTGCGAAAGGAGGTGTGTCAGGTCCAATACAGGGGTCCAGTAAGGTTCCAGACGATATTTATGCTCCGTAGGTCCCAAAATGCTCCTGTCAGGGTACTGCTGGAGGATACCAGAAGGTGCTAAAGAACTACCAGAAACGTCCAGAGGCTGCTGAAAGCGCTATTTGGAGGAGCTTTCCCCACTGCTGATGGCCGTGAGGGCGGTATCAGGGGTTTCTAGGCTGTTCTATGGGGTCTAAGGAAGGGGTTTTTGGTGGTGGGGGCTACTGGGAGAGGTTTTGGGGTAGGCTGGAAATTGGCTAAAACGGCTATTTTGGGCTGTTTTGGGCTGTTTTTCGCCTTTTTAGGGCTCTGGGAGGTGGGCTATGAGGTTTTTCTGGCTACTATAAACCGGGGAAACCCTTTAGGGTGCTCTCTGACGGTTGTTTGTAGCCTGGGGCAGACTTGGAACTTAAGATCGGAAAACCAATCTTGACCAACGAGAGCCTGGTTGGGCCCCCAGTGTTAAGGGGACGTTATGCTGATGTTTGGTGACTTTTGGGAGCAGTATACGGGTTCCTTCTTTGAAAAAAAATGGTATTTCTGACGTAAAAGTTGCGCAAAGTTTCCCAAAAGTACGGTTCTCCCCCCTCAGTATAACGGAAGTTACGGTGTGGCCGTGGCTGAACGCGCGGAGGTGTTCAGATAACGCTTATTGATACCAATTGTGCCTGGGGCACTACGACAGATGCTCGGAAATATGTTTTTGATTGAGCGTGCAAAGGTACACAATTCGGATTTTATAATATACTGGATCAGGGCCAGATTGAGGTACAAACGATAATTCGGTTCCGAGTTCTAAAGGCTAAACACTTCTCAAGTGCTCCACTTATTCACTCGTCACTCAGGTTGCAGGGTCAACCACTCGACAGCCGATGTCACACTTCGGCTCAACGTTCAATTCCCGATCCGATCTCATTTCTAATTCCGATTCATCATTCTCGATTCAGATGCTATGTCGACAGACTGACACGATGATTGCCCCACAGTACTGTCATACTGTCATACTGTCATAGTGTCATACTGGCATACTGTCATAGCCCTGACATCTGATATTCGATTTCATTGTCTTTTCAACCCCGATGCGAATCTGACCATTCTTCGAGGGTCTGACTGAATGCCATGATGACACCCCCCACAGTACTGTCATACTACTATAGTGTCATAGTGTCATAGTGTCATACTGTCATACCCCGGACATCTGGTACTCATTCTCATCGTGATTTCAAGCCCAATTTCACTGTCATCGTGTCAATCCCAGATTACTCCCGATGACACACA
>LGRX02029913.1:0-34870 GCA_001247695.2 Cymbomonas tetramitiformis
ACCAGGTTGCATATTGCTAAGAATACTTTAGACTCGGCTTGTGCCGCACTCGCATAGTTGCGTAGGTGGCAGCACCAGGGGTTGCACTTTTTGCAAGGTTTGCGTGCAAAGCAAGCCAGTTTACTGATAATAACAATAACAGTCAGTCTGGGTTAGCCCAGGTCCAAGCTTTCAGTCTAAGTCCGGAACAGCTTAGGTTCAAGTTTTCAGCCTCAGTTTGGGTTACGGCAGGTCCAGGATTGCGGCTTAAGTGTGTTATCACTAGTCATAACCGGGGTGCGGAATGCTGAGGAAGCTACAGGGATACACTTCTATTATGCCAGCAACGACCATATCAGGGGTGCGAGTTGCCAAAATTACTACAGGGGGGGCATAATCGTTATGTCAGCACCAGTCGTATAAGGGTGCGGTTTGCCCAAAAACACTACAGGGGGGAGGCATATTCACTATGCCAGCACCAGTCATATTAGGGGTGCGAAATGCCAAGTACTCGAACTGTGCCGCAACCAAAATGTTGCGTAGGTGGCAGCACTAGGGCAAGCAGTTTTTGCAAGGTTTGCGTGCAAAGCAAGCATAATTACTGTTAAATGAAACTTTCCAAAACCGGTCACACCCAACTGCGGTGTACGTGCCAAATACAATACGCACATTTCGTACTGCAACTACGCAAATACCCCAGACGTCTAAAACTTGTCTTAGGCCATTTGGACTAGTCTAAAACAGCTGTGACTTTTCATTTCACCGTCTCAACTATCCTGTATCTTGCGCGAGCTTCGAGAGCAGTGACGCTTGCTTCAAAAATATCACGAAACTCAACAGTAACTTGTTGCAGGAATACAGAGGCGATTCCTCCACATTCTGCGATACGAAGCATTGAGTCTAAAGCGTGGTACACTGCGGGATCCTGCTTAACTGTATCGGGTGGCGTGAATTTATCCAGAGGACCCTGAAAACGGCTGTAGCAGTAGCGTGCACACAGTAGCGCTGGTTGTCTTCCAACCCATTCTTTATAACTTAAACACAGCCAAAAGAGTTGCGCCCAATCGGGAACGTCGTTAGGGTTTGCCTGGCTTCTGAACACGTGGTCCAAAACGTAGTTGATGTGAAGCAGATACTTTTTTAGTATTTCCTGTCTACTTTCGCCGCCCCTGGTTACTCTTGGGTGACGACAGGCCTCAAATTCAAACACGACAAATTCGTCTCCTTGCTGTTCTGGTTCGGGATAATGCGACGAAAACATCAGGCGCAGCTCGTGACACACGTCGCACCATTCCTGTGCCTGGTAAACGTTTGTCAAGACGCCTTCACAGGACAACTCGTTGTTGCAATAAAGCCTGCCAAACAACGGGTCCTCCTTCGATAGCTCGCGGACCATTGCCATGTACTCTTCTGAACTCGGGTACAACACAGACAACCTCCGTATATTGCGTACTTCTGGTAGTAACGCCCAACGCACATTAAAAGAAAGAGGACCCAAACTAAACAACACCGGCATAACTTTCAAGTTCCGAAAGAAAGAATAGTGTCCAAATTCGTCGATTTCGCGAACTTGTTTACGAAACTCGGCTGGGTACGGACAGGTTATCCGCAGGCGTTCAAAGTATGTCGCCTGATTCTCTTCAGTTCGTGACATGGCTGCAAGTCAAACACCTTTGTAAGCTTACCGTCAGCAAGAGTAAAAAAAACACACGTCGCGTATGCCAGGTTGCTCACGTACCTGCGTGCATGTTTTTTTGAAACCAGGTTTCCGTGAGGTAGAACCGGTCACGGGTGTCGTCCACGGTTACCCAGAGCAGGTTATCGATAAACCTTTTTAGGGGGGAAGATTCGCGCAGGGGATGGTTGGCCTTTAAAGCTAACAGTACTGCACGCAGGCGTCCTGCACTGTTTGGTTGCCCGGAGTTTCTAAACTCTGCGCACTGAAGCTGGTCGTTATCAACGTCACCAACATACCCAAAGAAGTGCTCGTGCAAAAAATCGCTGACACGCTGGTCGAGTAAGCTAAACGAATCCTGCGTAGGTATCGCGAGGGATTCACGCGCTACGCGGTTCCAAGATAGTACACGGTAAACGCCTTGTGCCATACGACACAAGTCTGCAAAATGAGAAAGCGTATCAACGGTTTCGTCCAGTCTCTTAAGAGCGGCGACCACATCGTTCAGCACGGAACCTGTGCAGATGTGCCCGACGTAATAGACATAAGACGCTGTATCTATGCTAGTAAAACTGGCTGTATCTTTCGGTGAAAGATATGGCAGCACCACGGCCAACACCCTGTCGTCGAAAGCATTTTTAGAACCTACGCCTGGGTTGGGAGCCTTTGTTGGCGGGTCCATTTTTTTTAAACCTGTAAGAAGAAGCTTGCCTTAAACAACGCTGACGCCGCCAAGCTGTGAATAGGTTAGGCCCAGAGTAGGGCCGGGGAAATTAATTTACTCATACGCCCAAAGGGCGTGGTTTTTTTTTCTTCTTTTTTTTGTACCCTATACAGGTATGACATGTATGACTGGTTTGACATGTATGATATAATCGAAACCTGAGATCGGAGATGAAAAATCGAAATCTGAAATCGTGCAATTCGCATCAATCGTACCACGATCGAATATCGACGCGACTACGACTTTTGATTTGCGATTAGTCATATTTGCTGCACAGTGACGTATAATCCGACGTGTGCAATTTTAGGTGCAGCAAGCCGATGTGTTATAATATTTAAATTACAGTTGGTTATCGTAGATGCTGCACCCGGTGCAGCAAAACACGACACGATAAATAATCGGAGCATCGTTGGCGGCCGTGAGCGGGCATATATATCACGGACAGCGATCGTCTTACAGTATCACTCGCCGACTCTTTATTTTCTTGAAACATGCACTACGAATTTCAACTAGAATTTGTGGCAACACCTGCCCAGGTCCAAGAGGTGTGTAGAAGTTTGGCGTTGGCTATTCTTTCAGGCATGTTTTGTGAGCGCAGGTACCGCGTGGTTGGCTTCACGTCCAAATTAGAACCTTGGACTTGTCCCCTAGGTAGACTACCGGATCAAAACCGACTTACCGTCAAATGCGAGTCCCCGGATCTTCCAACGTTAAAGGGAATTTTCCACGGTGAAGTGTTTGCGAACGTACTGAAACTGTGCAACAGCGTCTGTCCCCAAAGCACAATGCTAAGCGTCGCTTGTTACAACCTCGACGCCTTATGTCAATACTTCTATTCCAGCGGCTGCACAGACAGCGCACTGGCAGGATGGGTTGAACGTGCGGCCACTCCGTTCTTCGCGGTTGAAGATCAGCACCGCCGCAATATTTACGAACGGCTGGAAAAGGATTGGGGTCTTGACCTCGCTGCAGACTTGCAAAACCTAGGCATCGATTAGTTTTTAAAAAAACCGCACGAGTTACACATTTGGGTATTAAATTTGGTAAATAGGTTTTAAATGTGGTTGTTGTTGCATTTTCACCACCAGATACTAGGGTAAAGGACGGCATCAACAAATATTTTGGCCCGCAGGAGCTGAAAATGGAGTTAGTTTCGACTATGAGAAATTTTATAGGCAATAGCCAGTTGCTTTCTTCTGTTAAAATTAAGAAAATAGTTCACTAGGATGATCCTACACTCCACCTGACAGTAAATGTGTTGCTATGCGCCATAGCGGATAGCAATGGACTTGGCATATTCTGTATTCAAATTGTTATTTGAGAGTGGGTTGTAGTTGAAATATTGCTAATTGTCCTTGTACATAAGCACGTGTAACACCGAAGATGTTTAGACGTGCTTGCTTAGCCTAATAACTTCAAGGAGGTTTGCCCTCTAAAACTGGAGGAAAGCCTGAATTAGCCTGAGTCCGGGTTAGTTTATATCCAAGCAGGCAGCCTCGGACTGGGTTAGCTCAGGTCCAGGGAGGCAGCCTAAGTCCGGAACAGCTTAGGTTCAAGCTTTCAGCTTCAGTTTGGGTTAGGGCAGGTCCAGGGTTGCGGCTTTACCGTGTTATCACTAGTCAATACCGGGGTGCAGAAAGCTGAGACTGCTACAGGAATACACTTCTATTATGTCAGCAACAACCATATCGGGGGTGCGAGTTGCCAAAATTACTGCAGGGGGGGGCACATTCGTTATGTCACCTTCAGTCGTATTAGGGTGCGGGTTGCCAAAAAACACTAAAGGGGGGGGGGTATTTACTATGCCAGCACCAGCCATATCAGGTTGCATATTGCTAAGAATACTTTAGACTCGGCTTGTGCCGCACTCGCATAGTTGCGTAGGTGGCAGCACCAGGGGTTGCACTTTTTTGCAAGGTTTGCGTGCAAAGCAAGCCAGTTTACTGATAATAACTATAACAGTCAGTCTGGGTTAGCCCAGGTCCAAGCTTTCAGTCTAAGTCCGGAACAGCTTAGGTTCAAGTTTTCAGCCTCAGTTTGGGTTAGGGCAAGTCCAGGATTGCGGCTTAAGCGTGTTATCACTAGTCATAACCGGGGTGCGGAAAGCTGAGGAAGCTACAGGGATACACTTCTATTATGCCAGCAACAACCATATCAGGGGTGCGAGTTGCCAAAATTACTACAGGGGGGGCATAACCGTTATGTCAGCACCAGTCGTATAAGGGTGCGGTTTGCCCAAAAACACTACAGGGGGAGGCATATTCACTATGCCAGCACCAGTCATATTAGGGGTGCGAAATGCCAAGTACTCGAACTGTGCCGCAACCACAATGTTGCGTAGGTGGCAGCACTAGGGCAAGCAGTTTTTGCAAGGTTTGCGTGCAAAGCAAGCATAATTACTGTTAAATGAAACTTTCCAAAACCGGTCACACCCAACTGCGGTGTACGTGCCAAATACAATACGCACATTTCGTACTGCAACTACGCAAATACCCCAGACGTCTAAAACTTGTCTTAGGCCATTTGGACTAGTCTAAAACAGCTGTGACTTTTCATTTCACCGTCTCAACTATCCTGTATCTTGCGCGAGCTTCGAGAGCAGTGACGCTTGCTTCATAAATACCACGAAACTCAACAGTAACTTGTTGCAGGAAAGCAGAGGCGATTCCTCCACATCTTGCGATACGAAGCATTTGCCTCAAAGCGTGATAGACTGCGCGATCCTCCTTGACTGCATCGGGTGGCTTTAAAACAAACACCGGACTCTCCAAACGGCTGTAGCAGTAGCGTGCACACAGCAGCGCTGGTTGTTCTTCTATAAAAACGGTGTCTTCCTTATAACTTAAACACCGCCAAAAGAGTTGCGCCCAATCGGGAACGTCGTTAGGGTTTGCCTGGCTTCTGAACACGTGGTCCAAAACGTAGTTGACGTGAAGCAGATACTTTTCTAGTATTTCCTGTCTACTTTCACCGCCCCTGGTTACTCTTGGGTGACGACAGGCCTCAAATTCAAACACGACAAATTCGTCTCCATGCTGTTCTGGTTCGAGATAATGCGACGAAAACATCAGGCGCAGCTCGTCACACACGTCGCACCATTCCTGTGCCTGGTAAACGTTTGTCAAGACGCCTTCACAGGACAACTCGTTGTTGCAATAAAGCCTGCCAAACAACGGGTCCTCCTTCGATATCTCGCGGATTATTGCCATGTACTCTTCTGAACTCGGGTAGAATGCAGACAACCTCCGTATACCGTGTACTTCTGGTAGTAACGTCCAACGCAAATTAAAAGAAAGAGGACCCAAACTAAACAACACCGGCATAATATTCAAGTTCCCAAAAAAAAGATAGTGTCCAAATCCGTCGATTTGGAGAACTTGTTCACGAAACGCGGCTGGGTTCGGACAGGTTATCCGCAGGCGTTTAAAGTGATTCTCTTCAGTTCGTGACATGGCTGCAAGTCAAACACCTTTGTAAGCTTACCGTCAGCAAGAGTAAAAACACACACGTCGCGTATGCCAGGTTGCTCACGTACCTGCGTGCATGTTTTTTTGAAACCAGGTTTCCGTGAGGTAGAACCGGTCACGGGTGTCGTCCACGGTTACCCAGAGCAGGTTATCGATAAACCTTTTTAGGGGGGAAGATTCGCGCAGGGGATGGTTGGCCTTTAAAGCCAACAGTGCTGCACGCAGGCGTCCTGCACTGTTTGGTTGCCCGGAGTTTCTAAACTCTGCGCACTGAAGCTGGTCGTTATCAACGTCACCAACATACCCAAAGAAGTGCTCGTGCAAAAATTCGCTGACACGCTGGTCGAGTAAGCCAGACGAACCCTGTGTAAGCATCACGCAGCCTTCACTCGCTACGCGGTTCCAAGATAGTACACGGTGAACGCTTTGCGCCATGTGACACACTTTGGCAAAATGAGCAAGCTTATCAACGGTCCCGTCCAGCTTCTTAAGAGCGGCAGCCACATCTTTCAGCACGAAACCTGTGTAGATGTGCTCGACGTAATGTGCATAACTCGCCCGATTGCTAGCAATACGGGCAGTATCTTTCGGTGAAAGATATGGCAGCACCGCGTCTGGTATCGTGTGGAAAGCATTTTTAGAACCTACGCCTGGGTTGGGAGCCTTTGTTGGCGGGTCCATTTTTTTTAAACCTGTAAGAAGAAGCTTGCCTTAAACAACGCTGACGCCGCCAAGCTGTGAATAGGTTAGGCCCAGAGTAGGGCCGGGGAAATTAATTTACTCATACGCCCAAAGGGCGTGGTTTTCTTTTTCTTTTTTTTGTACCCTATACAGGTATGACATGTATGACTGGTTTGACATGTATGATATAATCGAAACCTGAGATCGGAGATGAAAAATCGAAATCTGAAATCGTGCAATTCGCATCAATCGTACCACGATCGAATATCGACGCGACTATGACTTTTGATTTGCGATTAGTCATATTTGCTGCACAGTGACGTATAATCCGACGTGTGCAATTTTAGGTGCAGCGAGCCGATGTGTTATAATATTTAAATTACAGTTGGTTATCGTAGATGCTGCACCCGGTGCAGCAAAACACGACACGATAAATAATCGGAGCAACTTCACAGTCTATTTAGCAAGAGCAAACCTTTGGAGTAATAGAAGTACTTGTGAGACGTTTGTATCCGCAGCTAAGTAAACGGCGACGCTTTCCGGACAAGCAATATGGCAAATTTTACAAAAGAGGAAGGAATTGAAACTCAGCCTGTTACAACCGATACGACGACAACTTGCGATTGCGCAGTTCAGGAAGAGGCGTCGGTTGAAGCACAACCTGAAGTGACAAGCAAGAAGTCGCCCTACCATGTTAAAGGGACAGGAAGTTACTTTAGATTTAACAGACGTAAGATTCTGAAAGCCATGTTCAATAGTGAGGTCTTCGCAGAGGTTTTACAACAGCTTAACGTCTCTTTTGTCACCGACACACGCCCAGTGATACGAAGACGAGCTACGGGTCGAATTTATTTGGCTATGTCACTCAACACGACAGGCGTATTACGTCCTCAATACCAAGAAGTGCACAAGTTTTTTGTTGTCTGTCCGGTCCTTCGCACAAAGCTCGATGAAGATTACGCCAAATATTATAATGAGGCCAGGGTTAAGGACGCCATCAACGAACATTTTTGCAAGGCGGAGCTGAAAAATAAGTTAGTTGCGACTGTGGCAAACTTTATAGGCAATGACGAGTTGCTTTCTTCGGTTCAAATTAGGAAAATAGTTCACTAAGTTGAACTTACACTCCACCTGACAGTAAATGTGTTGCTATGCGCCATAGCGGATAGCAATGGACTTGGCATATTCTGTATTCAAATTGTTATTTGAGAGTGGTTTGTAATTGAAATATTGCTAATTGTCCTTATACATAAGCACATGTAACACTGAAGATATTTAGACGTGCTTGCTTAGCCTAATAACTTCAAGGAGGTTTGCCCTCTAAAACTGGAGAAAAGCCTAGTGTATCTACTAGTATGCGCGTATCCATTCCTAAAAAACTCTAAATAAACATGAGCCAGGGGATATCACCCACACGTAAGTACGAGTTGCGTTCCAAACTTCCATAGGTACGCTCGCGTAGGTAACTTGTGTTGAGCTAAACATATTACTGGAAGGTTGACCCGGAATGAAGTTGTGTTCTGGGTTCTCTAAGTTTATACACTTTGCAAATTGCTTCGATGTCGACGCGATGCCGCCGTGTCGCGCGAATCGTTCGATTATAAAGGTCCCTCTCTGCGATACGATCGCGAATCACGAACGATAGTCGCGTATGTATGGCGAACGGCGATCGAACTTCTGGCGTTTCGTTGCAAAGAGTCCACGATACAGACGGCGCCGTTCTCTTTTACTCGCTTCGCGACGCGCGATGGAAAAGACTGTAGCCAAATTCGGTCAGCGACGAATGTTGACACGTTGCATGGCAGAGAACAACCGGCGAACACTACGCGATGCGTGGGACGGGCGTGCTGAGCTGGTCGAGCATGTAGCGACGACGAAATTCGTGAAACAAAGCCGACAACGCGTGGTTTCGATATTCGAGCTGCACGTCGTGCCGGAAACGCCACACGGTTGCGCGACGCAGTGAGGTACCGATTTCAAAACAAAGTACGCAGGTACACGTCGCACGGGTTGTCCTCATCCACCTGAAACATACGCAGCTGCTCGCGTATTTGTTCTGACAATTGGCAACCGTGTTTTAACGCGCACTTAAGGCAGTCCAGATGCTCCGCTTGCGTTGCTGTACGCGTGATCGCCTCTTCGTCGCGGGGGCATCCGTGAGTTAAGGCGTAGTCCAAGCACTCGTGAGATCCAAAACGTGCGGCCCCCACCGCGGTTGAAGTGTCCCACGCGTACCCATTTTCGCGCAGGTACGAAAGGCATTTAACGCCGTTGTGTTTAGCCGTCAATCCGCACATCCTCTGTTGCGTTAGCGCGTTTGGGCGGCCTGCGGGTAACGTCAATTTGAGAATATCCACACGATCGAGACTCGCGGTCAAAATCAGGAGCTGGTACGGCACGCGCGCGTGTGTAAAGGTCATGGCGTATCTAAGCATGCTCGTCGTGTGTAAAAATTTCGACAATTGCAAGGTTCCATGGATGGCACACCGGCGTCGCGCAATCTTGCAGGTCATCCTAAGCAAGCTCAAATCTGTTACATCCAAGTAGTCCACCACCAAACTGTTATCCAAAAGCAAAACCCAGAGCATTGTTTCCATCGTGTTGACCGTGCGAAACAAAAGCGCGACGCGGCGGTTCAGCGGTGCAAAAATACATCGAATGTTCGCACACCAACGTTGAAGTTGTTTTTTTTCGCTTTGTGACGCGCAGTCTGATTCGTAAGTGCGTAAGCTTGTGGGAGTGCACGCGCGCCCATGCATAAAAAAAAACGACCGCCCAACGCCTCGCGACTCGATGCGCGTATTTGTCGTGCACCCTTGCACGCACTAACACAACGACACGCGCGTGGTTATGTAAACACGCGCACGCACGTGATACGCCTTCGAATAGCCTCCTTGCCGACGAACAAGCTAGATTAATTGACAAGACAAGTTTTCAGATGGCGGTCGCAGAATCCTTGACCGTGACGCACGTGACGCTAGCCGCGGAATGTCTAAAGGTGCACGCCACCACGCACCAAAAACTAAAACACGTCGCACGTTTGTTATCGTACGCCGTTGAAAATATGCACCGAGGGGAAACGCTCGCACATATAGATGTGAACAGTGCAACCAACGACGGAGCTATTGATGTGGGACGAGTGGTCGACTGTTTCGACGACGCCGATGTTGTGCGTGTACTGGCCAAAATTTTGATTGACATCAACACCCACAACACCACGCGCGAACTGAACGCCTATCATTGGAATGTGTTTAAGAGTCAAAATTCCACTTTGTTCCTACCTACCTCCGGTGTCATCACACGTATCTCACAAGCCAAATACACCGACGTGCACAAAAGACAAGAGATTCTACGTCGTTGGTTCGATGGACACGCAATCCCTATGTGGACCAGCTTAGGGTGCATGCACGACATAAAGTTTGGTCGAGCGCGGTCCGACGAGGCGCAGAGGAACTTAAAACTGTATTCGAGCGATACAGTCCTCGAGTCCGATTTTTTTCGTACGTTGTTGCGCTTCATTCAAAGGGTCAACCAGATTGAATTAAGCTTTGTTTAAGAGTTTATGTTAGATGACGAATGGACGTACCGTGAAAGTGATTTCGCCACTCCTCGCATCGTTCATAATATTACTATTACGCGTCCGCGACGCAATTCTCAACACGTACAAACAAGATAGCAACTTTATTACAAACTGATGTAATATTATACAGAGTAATCGTAGCAGGCTATCACTCTGACGTAAAACATGCAGTTAGCGTTCGGGGCTCGATCGTTTTATTGCCAGTGGATGTCAACAATGGCATCGTAACCGGTTACACTGTTTGACGGAGGTCTCGTATTTGCCTACGACGGTATTACAAAATAGTACACGGTAAGGTGCAAAACTGATTCGAAACCGCGAACCGTTAGCACGCGTCGCGATTATGCGACGATGTTCCAGTTTCCACATCACGGCACGGTCGCGTACACGTCAATGGGTCTGGCGCCGCACAGCAGTTGCCACATCCTGCGCATGCGCCGAGTTTGTTCGACGCGGTTGCCAGGTACGAAGGAAACCTCGTCGCAGAAGCGCTCGAAGTCGTACCACTCCCGCCCATTGTGGCGGTAAGTACGCGCTTGCTCGACCAGGTTGTTGATTTTCTGCAGCGTTCTCATGGCGGTGACGTGCACGTCGTGCTGCGCCTTATACGTTCTGAAGAGCAGATAGGAATGCTTTCTGCCATTATCGTCGCGCTTCATGGCGCCTCTGGGCGGGAGGGGAGGGCGTTTGCGCCAGGCAAGAGTCATGGTACTTGATAAAGAAGGGTGCTTGCAGGAAAGCGGTTTTGGGAAATGGTGCGATTTTGTGAAGTTTGCCAACTTTATAGGGCGTTGTGACCGTCCACGTGTGCCCACAGATTTTACTAACCCTGCATTGCAGCAGTAAACCGGTGGCCAATAGGCGACGCGCGCATTTCACATTTTAGGTATAAATACCTAAAATGGGCAGCTGGCGTGAGTAAAATATGCCCGACATCCGAAGCGGGAATTGAAATTTATATCCAAACGACTGAGCGTGCTGAGCGCTTTTTCAACGTCGGGATTACGCGCCGTGCGACCCGGTAAAATACGCCAACTGCGGTACGATTACGATCGTGGTGGGTATTTTCCCGTTCGTGCGTTTCCTGCGACGCGGTGTCGAGCACAGTTTAACGGAACCTTAAAAAAATCGTTCACCAGCACATCACCGCGACGTCAGCGTATGAGACGATAGCGCGGTACCGTCGTCACAACGCCGCGGGCGCCGTTCACAGTATTCGCATTTACCCGCGCCCGTCGCCGATCGCCAGCACGCACGAAGCACGGTACCGTAAACGCGCAGCACTTTACTCGTCCTGTTCAGTCGTAACTGTATTTAATTGAGCAAACGACGCGCAATCGCGTAAGTTTAATAAATACGCGCATCGCAACGACCTATAATCTTACCAAACTATTAAACGGTTTGTTCCATTTTTATACTTGTTGCTATTTTATTTGTTTCAATTTGCACCCCGAAGTAGAGACGTAAATATTTTTCAAATTCGGAATTGGTGTTTGTTGTCTCGCGTACCAAAAGCCTCAGTGGGAAGATAAGAAGGTTATGCTCGGGTGCGGCAAAATCGGCAAAATAAGCTACCTTTTTTTTGTTTTTAGCTGCTTGATCGAGAGCTTGCACGGTGATAAACCAGTTTTTACCTGGCCTGTTATCTAGTTTATATGGTGAACTGTCTTTACCTGCAAGTATCAGGCTGTGTAGCTTGACATACTCCACACCCACATTATCATGTTTATACTGTTGATACTGTTTAAACATTTTACCTCGTGTAAATGCATCATTATAGTCTTTCCATAATACTTTAAGAATGCTGGCCTGTAAATAACATTCAGCGATTGTAAATTCGTGCGTGGTGTCAAATGAATATTCCCACTTATTATTCCTGTAAATCTGTTTTTCGACTTCTCGGCCGTCGTATGGCGATCTTTCGACTTTTCTTGAAATTAAAGACACCGCGTCCGAGTAGGAAGTAAAGTAAGTGTCTATATTTGTTACGCTCTGGTCAAGCTTTACCCGATTATACGTCTCTGGCGACCAACCATCCGACATTGTAAACAGCGGTTCGAAACCCAATCTAGTTGTTAGAATCTCTTCGTAACGTGACTCGTTCACTGCTACCAGGTGAAACAAAGATACGTAATTTTCCTTGTCTATTGTATTGTCCTTTTTTTTGACCAAATAAACACGGCAGGACCACGGTTCTCCACATGCGTAAGGTATATCTCTAGGATCATCATAATATTCAGATTTGGTAAACACCAGCTTGTCGATTATAAAGTAGTTTACTAATTTATTTTCTAGCGTACGTTTAAGACGTTTTAATTTGTTTACGTCCACACACATGTCTTTATTGATAAGATCGGTGCGTATGTAGCACGAACGCACGTCGGCAGAGCATTCGCTCGAGTACTCGTAATAGCTTTGTTTACGCCAAAGCAATCGTTTGACTTTTACGGTCGTGTTGCGCGCAGTGTCGGGTTCTACGTTACGGCACAAATATTTAAAGGCATTGCTATGGCAGTTGAAATATGCATCAATATAACTAGGTATAAAGGCGGTTACTATGCTGTTGCTGGCTTTATCAACCTGACGGATATTTTGCAAGTCTTCTTGGGTGAAGATGCCATTTTCAAATCCCTTTTGCAACACATATTCGGCGGTATCAAAATCAGGTCCTACCGGCATGCAGGTCACAGACATTTTGGTGGTTTGCAAACTTGCCTAGCCTAACATCCTAGTTGCCTATTTATACTGTACACATATCGGCGTATGGGAAAAAATAATGTCCAGCAAAATCGAGAAATAAGTTACAGTATTTACAACTCGGTACGTACAGCTCGTGCGCGTAGGGATCTTGAAATACGAAAAGCGCGTCGGAGGTAACGACACGCAAGAAAGCAAATGAAACGCTGATCGTGTGCACGCACGCGTTTGCCAAAACGTCGCCATCCAACAAAATAGGCACAAGATGGCCATGGAGCCGCATCAGTTGGCGATCGAGACCGACGAGGACTTTAGGATTTACCCGCGGCAATACGCTGACGGCGAGCCCCCCGTCGAGCGGTCCTTTATGGAGCGGGGCCGCAAGCCAGCACCCTTCTCACGTTTTATACAGCGCGTGTGCGCGAACGATACCATATTGCACAGCTGCCTGTACGAAGTGTTGAACGACACGGACCTCGCACTTTTAAGCCTGACTTGCAAACACCTATATCGCAGCGTTGTCGTCTATTACGAAGCGCAAGCTCAAAGCGAAGGCGTGGCATTTTCGACACCTCAAATCCGCAAGCGCCGCATACGCGTTTCGGATTGTCTCGGCACTTTGGAGCTGCAACGTTTTTACGCCATGTCCGTACAGGACTTTTTGCTCCGGGTCGGGCGAGACCATCAAATGGAGTGTCTTTCCGTGTTCAGTTGCGACGCGGGCCGCCGATTATGCACCGATGCTGTCCGAATGGATGATCTGCACCGCCTACGCGCAAAAATATGGAGCGTGGCCACGGGTCCTCTGGTGGACGCTTTGGTGCTTTGCTTCGATTACCGGCGCTTCTATCGTACCGGCCCCCGAAATACCGACGTTGACCGACTCATGTCATTTTTGAGACCCGCGTCCCGTTATCCTACCGCCGCTCTTAACGGATCGGACTATAAGAATTTCAAGTACGATTCCAAATTTACCAGTTATCACAGCTGGTACATGAAATGGCATTCAAAGACAGAAGAACGCAAAGAGCGTTTAAACTTCGTGAGGGCGTTCAAATGGGGTGACGTGGATCGTAGCCTGCTGCGATATAACTTACCATGGGCCTCAATCGGCGCCAATGAAAGCAATGTATGTGCTTTGCTGTGTACCACGGTACCCGACTGGTATCGGTCGTGGCGGAACGCCAATTAATACAAGTTTTATTAATTTTAGTATGATCGGTCGGTTTGTACCGTTTAGCAGGTAGTACTGCACACATTACGGTGCCTCCATACCGCTATCCTTGCCGGATCATTGGCATACACACATCTTCTAACCTCAGCAACCTTACAATCGTTCCTCGGATTAACCGATTTTTTATAGTTGGATAAAATCCGATTTCGCACGCTTTTATTCGCGCTCGCTCTACTGTGAGAGACGTTGCCGTACAATCCAAGTCACTGCAGCAGAAAACACAGCATCGTCGTCGCCTCAGCTTGCTGCACGAGGTCCGTCGGGTAGGCGTCGACCATGGTTGCGTACACGGAATGCTCCTTGCACATGAGATGGTCCAGCGCTCGCGTCCATTTATCGTTATCACCGCACGGACGGACGTCACACGAATTTTGCAGCCTAAGACAGAATTCGGTCATGGCGTGCACGCGCGCTTCAATTTCGACCGGATACGCGCACCGCAGTTTTGCGAGACTGCGACTGAACTGAAGTCCCAGCAGCGCGTCCGACCAGCTCACGTGGGCTTCTACGACGTGCGGCGCCGCTCTAGGCAAATACACGCGCGGTAAAATCAACCTGTAATCGCGCACATGCGAGTTCATCGTAGCACGGTATGCAACACCCGGTACGCACTTATACTATGTGCTCAAGACGCATCAACCGACTGCAAGAGCGCGAGTTTTACGACAAGCCCAGTGCCGACAAACGTTCACAGCCTCCAAACCCTATGTGCATGTTGCGTTTTTATCTTTGTGCACTTTACCGAAACTGTCGGGGACACCAACACCGACATGTCGCCCACCGTGTGCAGCCAGACGTGCGCAAATGTGTGAACGTATCGACGTGTAAATATACAAATATACGTATACAACGCGTCACCGTGCACGTTTTTAGCTGCACGTCATGTTCCGTCGGAGGCGCCGATTAAGGCGCTGCGTCCGTCACCGAGTAAGCAACGTGAAATTGAAAATAATTGCCCGATCGTGGTTTTTCAGCAGTTTTTTTTAAACTGTCGCCGCCGCGTAGATCGCACGTGTAAAATCGGTTTACCGAGTGCGCTCACACGTCCGCGGCGGACCGCGCGATCGCCAGCGCCCCCGACTCCTTGCAGTACGCCTCCGTCAGTGTCGGTAGCGACGGTCGCATCGTGTAGCAGCGCTCTCGCAGGTAGTAACGCGTGTAGCCGCCGCGGACGATCCAGGTGCGCGTAGGGTACGCCCCGAAAACTGTCCCCGACGGCGTCGGGTCGCTCGCGGGCGTGTTGGATGCGGCGTTGGCCTCGCACGTTGTCCCCGCGTTCGTGGCTATGTACGCTTCGTACGACGCAACGTCGGTGAGCGAAGGGTCGTTCCAGCTGCGTGCGCACGCATCGGCGCGCCCGTGCAGATACTCCGCGCGCGTCGTTTCGACCCATGCGTCGTCCTCGGTGGACTCGACGGTCAGACGAGCGTACAGCACCTCCGCCTCGACCGCGACGTAGCCACGATTGTAGCCACTCACGGGCGTGGTGCTCCGCGCGCGCACGACGTTTTCGACAAGGCCGGCGGGGGGCGTTACGCTGGGGGCCGGCGTGAGCGCAGCGAGCTGCTGATACGCCGCCTGCAGCAGCTGCGCGCTTGACAGCACGCCGGACGACCCCGTCGTGCCCACGGTGGTGATCAACACGTCCACCACCGGTGTTGGCGTCGGTCCGGAGGTCCACGTCGTGGTGGGCGCGTACGTGGTCGGGGCGGACGAGGGTGGGTGCGGCGGGCACGGCAGCGCGGGCGGCGAGGGCGGTGGGGGCGGCTCGGGCGGCCGCGGGGGTGGGAGTGGCGGAGGCGGGTGAGGTGGCGAAGGCGGAGGGGGCGATGGCGGCGGTGGCGGGCGGGGCGAGGGCGGTGGGCGAGGGGGGGGCGGCGCGAACGGCGGTGGGGGCGGCGGGGACGTCCGGGTCGGCGCGCTCGTGATCGGCGCGTGCGTCCGTGGAAACCCATGATCGTTGCTTGTCTCGAGCAGCATCATAGGGTAATATTCGATCACGTTACCCATCATGTGGGTGAAATTGTTGTCGAAGGCGTCACGGAAGCGCTCGGACTCCTCCGTGCCGACGCTGGGCAGCACCACGCTGAAGTCGATTATGACCGCGGTGTCAGGGTAGTCCGGGTCCGTCTCCACCGCGTGCAGCACCACCGCGAGCGCGGATGCCGTGACCGTCAGTTCAAACTCCTCCCGCATGACGGCCGTCATGCCTACGAGAAGCTCTTGGTAGGCCTCGGTGAAGCCCTCTTCCTCGTCGTACAAAAGCGCGAAGGTCGTCAGGTTCATCCGCACTTTCAGGTCGACTCGGTTTTCCGCGTAGATCGGCACGTACGGTCCGACCAACGCGTCGCCGGTGCACAACGCCGCCTCACCGGCGTCGATGTGCGCCTGGCACTCGGGGTCGACGGTCATGGTGTCCTGGCCGACGAAGCGGCGCACCTGCTCGAAAAACGTCGCTATCAGCTCGTGCGCGTACGCCGTGTATCGGTCGCCCTCGGCGGACGCCAGCCTTCGGCGCGCGGCGCCGTCCGTGTAGTACATTTCGGCCGAGATCGTCGGGAAGTGCAGCGGTATTCTGTAACGGGTCTGGTTGCCGGTGCTGCCCTCCGGAAGGTTGTGCTCGACCAGCGAGTCGAACTGCGATTCCCCGGTGGTGGGGGTTTGGGACACCGTAGGCGCGGCACTGTAGTCCGGGGCCCGCGTGGTGGGCGTCGCGCTCGGCGCCAGCGTGGCCGGCGATGCGGAGGGCGACGACGTGGCGGGCGACGCGGTGGGGGAGTGAGTGGTGGGCGCTGCGGTCGTCGGCGATGTGGTGGGGTGCGTGGTGGTGGGATGCGTGGGGTGGGGTGCGTGGTGGTGGGCGCGCTGGTTGTGGGGGTGGCGCTGGGGAGCGAGGTGGTGGGCGACGCCGATGGTCCGAGCGTGGTGGGCGCCGCGGTCGCGGGTGAGCCCGTGGGGTGCGTCGTGGTGGGCGAGCGAGTCGTCGGAGACGTGGTGGGCGCGCGCGTGGAGGGCGCGCGCGTGGGTGCGTCGGTGGTCGGCGAGGTGGTGGGTGCGTCGGTGGTGGGGTGACGCGTGGTGGGCGCGGCGGTGGGACCGCGGGTGGTGGGCGCGCTCGTGGGCGTGCGCGTGGGGGTCGCGGTGGGCGTGCGCGTGCCGGGCGGTGGCGACGGCGGTGGCGAAGGTGGGCGCGGTGGTGGGGGTTTGGGCGGTGGGGGCGAGGGCGGAGGCGATGGGCCGGTGGTGGCGGAGTGGGCGGAGGCGGTTTCGGCGGCGGTGGGAAGGTGGTGGTGGGTGAGGGGTGGCGGGGACGGCGATGGTGGGGGGGCGATGGCGGCGGTGGCGAAGGTGGCGGAGGAGGTGAGGGCGACGGCGGTGGGGGCTTGTGGCGGAGGAGGGGAAGGAGGCGGAGGTGACGGAGGAGGGGCGAGGGAGGCGGCGGGGACGGAGGAGGTGGTGGAGGTGGAGGGCGTGGTGGTGGGGGTGGCGGCGAATTTGGTGGTGGCGGTGGCGGTGGCGGTGGTGGTGATGGTGGTGGTGGAGGTAACGGTGATGGCGGCAGGTGGGGAGGTGATGGAGGTGAGGCGGGGGTGGTGGTGGTGGTGACGGTGGTGGTGGTGACGGAGGCGGAGGACTTGGCGGCGGAGGTGAAGGTGGTGACGGTGGAGGGTGCGGCGGTGGTGGACTTGGCGGCGGTGGTGAATGCGGTGGAGGTGGTGGGGAAGGAGGTGGTGAGGGAGGGGGTGGTGGGTCGCTGTCTTGTACACAAACGTCCAAATCGACTGGTTTTTCAAGCGTGCGTGCTGAGCTTGCGCAATCCCATGTTGGTATACCAACAAAAACGTTGTCAAGATACACGGTCTTGTCTGGGCCATGAGAACGCTCGTTAGACTCTGGAGTAATATACGGTTGTTCCCAGTTTAAAATTTTGCTACTAAACGAAACAAACGGATAAGGCACGGCCGCTGTAAGCTCAAACTTAAAATGTTGCATGTTAAGAACATCCGTCAGATTGGCGTGCAAATCTTCCAAACACGCACGCGCGTAGTTGTTGGTGTGACAGGCATGGTATATAGTTTGATAAGTTGTTACTGCGTCGGCGTATGTACCACGACGATCTTCACCAATACGGTACAAGACGTGATTGCGATCGTAAACATCGTCTGATTGTTCCACACGTCCATAATTTAAACTTATCTCGAAAACATTTGGAAAATGTTGACTCTTGTCTGCTGCACTGTAACCGTGCACCGCACCTTGCTCCGTGGGCTCTTGACGTAGACCTATTAAAAAAGACAAGAGGTAATTTCCGCCAACCTTTAAACCACCTGGCGTAATAATTTGTTGATTTATCTTGCGACTAACGCCCTGCATTCCTAAAAGCATGTCACCTTCGAACCCTTGCACCCGCCATACGTCTGTAGTTACCGTGTCGTATTTTTTTATAATATTGTACCCGGCTTGATTATCGCTGGTCCAGCCCATAACTTGTTGCATCGAATAAAAGCTGCATGGTTTGTCAAAATCGTGGCCGCAACCATTATCTAATACATTTTGATAACTCTCGGAAGTTCGCGTATCCAACTCTGAAAATCCACCATTTACAATATAGTTAATTCCATTACTGTTTTGTAATACTGTTTCATCGGATTGTAGATGAAAATTGGTTGGTAGATTGCAACCATCGTTACAATGCACATTGTTCACATACCATTCGTCGTGAAATGCAACCGTAGGTGCAGACGATGCGCGAGCAACAAGGTAATTTGGTTCTGGAGCGATTGTGTTTTTCGCACGGCATGTTTCGACGCGATATCCTGCAAAGGTTATCTCACCGCGTACAGTTTTATCATCCCTGGTGTTGATAAACGGATTCAAAGAATTAAAATAGGCCTCATCAGTGTTTTGGGCGCGTACGCGGCGATAACGAATTAACACGTTGATGTCGTCGCAAGATGCCAGTTTCAAACGTGCATCGTTGACACGTCTATCGTCGTCCGTCAAACCGCACGGGCGTGTTGTATCGGTGATCACGCATTTACCAGCGATATTTACACCGTTGACAATAGTCGACTCCGCAACCTCCAGCGCATCGTCAATGTTGACAAGAAAGCGAAGGCAATTGCTGACGCGTCTGTTGTTGTTTGCCTCGCGTGCGTAGTAGAAATCCGAGCTTTCAACAAGGTTACCGGTGGAGGTTTCCACAGACCAACAAGTAATACGCGTGGCGCTAATAAACAACAATCCGTTTGCGGGTGGCAGCACCCCGTCTGTGGTAATACGCGAAGACGAAAAATCGACGTTTCCAGCTATAGTATTGCAATCTCCTATTTCTGAACAGTGCTTGAATGTTGTTTTAATGTTCCCCGCGTTGTTATACGCTTTTTCTTCGTTACGTGTTCGATAACCTGTAAAACCACCTCCTCTAAAAGGTAAATCACTATCATACGGTAGGCGTCGATCTCCTGTGCTGTCCAGAACGCCAGTCGTATATTCAGTGTTAAACACGTACGGATCGACTGGACAAGTAGCGTAATCGTTACTGCTTGAATCGTATGATTGTGAAGAATCGCATTGACGTTTATTCTGCCAGCCTGTGTAAAAAACGCCGAGGCCTTCGTGGGCTGAAGCCTGCGCGCCCGACGCGGTCCCAGTTGCACCGTACACGCTAAAAGTCGTTCCTCCTTGCGGAGTCAAGGCCCAACACGTTTCGCTAAATCGTAGTACATGCTTATCGTGCATAGGCACGTATGCAGCGTTTGTGTCCGTGGCGCTTTTGGTAAAACACGCGTGCCAAAATTGTGCTGTGCTTCCTATTGTAAAAAGGTTTCTTATGTATCGCGCGTCGGCACATCCTTCAGCAAACGCCTCCTGCACGTCCACGACGCGTACGGTGTATACAGCCTGTTTTTGCTGAAACACGTTTTCGAGATGGTCCACGTATACGGCTACCTTATACATTGCATTACGGAAATTTATAATGTTTCGGTAATTCGAACAAGCGGCGTTCATTTTATCATCCGGCTCCCAGCGCAATTCCAAAACGTAACTGCCTCGATTTACAATGTCTTCGAAATCGGGAAATGAAGTTTGAGTGTTGTTATAATGGTAAGTAAAAAAATCAAGTGTACGCATATCGGTGTAGCCGTTGAATGCCTGCTGCATAGTCCCGTTCAGGACCAGCGGGTTTTCCTTGATACACGCAAAATCCGTCGGGTCGGCGGGTGCGCGCGGATAAGGTGGCGAATTGGCGATTCCCGGCGTCAAAGGAGGTAACGGTGGGTGCGGAGGTGATGAAGGCGGCGGTGGAGGCGATGGCGGTGGTGATGGAGGGGGTGGTGGAGGCGGTGAAGGGGGTGGTAAAGGCGGCGGAGGCCGTGGCGGTGCCGACGGAGGAGGTGGTGGTAAAGGTAAAGGTGGTGGACTGAGCGGTGGCGACGGTGGTGGAGGGAGGGGGTTCGGCGGTGGACATGGCGGAGGTGGCGATGAAGGCATGGGTGGTGGAGCAGGGGGGTATACATCCGGTGGTCTGGGTGGAGGAGGCTGAGGAAGTGGTGGTGGTGGCGGAGATAATGGGGGAGGTGATGGCGGCGGGGGTGATGGAGGTGGTGGCTTAGGTACCGGTGGTGGTGGGGATGGCGGTGGAGGACTCGGCGGCGGTGAAAAAGGCGGAGGCGGAGAAGGTGGAGGTCTGGGCGGCGGCGGTGTAGGTGGTGGTGGTGGCTTTGGTACAGGCGGCGGCGGAGATAAGGAGTCCGGATGCGGCGTGAACGAGACACGCGCGCGACATTCCACTTTAGTGTTGTCGTGGTCGTTATATTTTTGTTTAGGCGCAGAGCCTACCATATTCGCATTACGCTCAATGACGCTGTGACCATTAATATCGAGCGTAGCAGCATAAATAAGATTGCTACTGACTTGCACGCCATCGCGTTGTCTGTAATCGATATAGTTGTCCCGTAAATGCTGACACGCGCCGGCGAACGTATGTTTTTCTGGTAGATTATTTGGATTATCCGTGAACGCTGCATTTCTGCTGTGTATTACGCACAGCAAATTGCTGCTTTGAAACGTGTATAGATCGCCGATATTAGACATTCCATCAGAATAGCGGTAATTGTCGCTTTGAATATAATACCCTGCACAATCCATTGTTAAAATACATACGGATTCGCATATGCCCATGTGTGTTACGCTTGTCCAGTATGGGGGGTCGCTAATACCAACTTTCGCAGCGCAGCGCGCGCCGTAATTTTTTGGCCCCATATCGTACAGCGCATGCGTTGCAACACCGTTGTTGAGATTGTTGTTGTTGTAATCACCGTACCAATTATTGCTGTCTTCCACAAATCCGCAAATTTTCAAATCGTCATTATCTTGAGTGTAACTGGTTACACGTTCAAAACCTCTAGCAACAAATTTGTTTGTCGGATCGCCATTGTTATAATCCCACGCGTTATATTTGTAATTATTGTTTTCGTTACCAATACCGACAAACGAATTTGGTATTCCTCGTGCATGAATAACTTGTGGTGTATTGTAAGTTGAATATGTTTTTCCGATACTAATTCTGTTGTTCCAATTTGTTTCGTCAATAATAACTTTTGTGCTAAATTGTGCCAAATGTGAATAACAGCCTATATGATTACAGTCACAGAATGCACCGTACAACATAGGAAACATACAACCAGTCGACTCGCCATTTTCGTTGCCCACCACCGAACCCCGTTGGTTAGCGCAAGGAAGGGGGAACATGCCCATAGTATATTCATGCCAAATACCTACTGCAGCTTTTTTATAGGAAAAATAACTACATGCATCCCCATGCCCTGTCATATAATTCCACGGAGTGTGCCAGTTGCTATTATCGTAATATCTGTATGTTTCATCTACCCAATACGGATAACTTACATGGTCGTAGTAACCCGGATAAGTGTTTAAAAATAGAGTACCGCCATTAAAGTGCTCTACACCCGCGTCTACGTTTCCAATACACATGAAAATCGTACATACAATACTCAGATGAAATCTTTTGCAAAACAATGACGCAATGTATGAGCCTCTCCGAGTTGTGTACGCCCGCGCCAGTAATTGTGGACCGAGGAATTGTAGGTTGTAAATCCACGCAGGTAATACGCTTTGTTGGGCGAAAAAACGTTGACGCAGGCCTCTCTCGCGCCGCTGTATGTCGTGTCCGCCGATTCCCACGTGCCGTACGTAAAGTAAAGTGTGCAGTGCCGCTCGGTAACACTGAACGCCGCGCACGCCTGCGTTGTGGAACATCCTCGTTCGCACACTTCCTCGGTGTACAAGATTTCCTGGTCGTACGAGTTTGGTGTGTACCCTAAACATACTATGCCTTTGGAAGGATCTTGGGTATCATTTACGTTTCTAAAGGGATCGCAATAACCGTACCCTCGGCGTTCGTATTGATTGAGGCCGTCAAAAGATACGTGCTCGGCAAAAGCAAAGTCGGTCAGTATCACCGCGTAAGTTGCAAATGTTATTATTTTCAAAAACATTATGATCAACTTGTATCGTGGTAAAGATTGGTATCATTTATACTGTAGTAGTAACGTTAAGAAAAAATATATACAGTACGAACCGTTCGCTAACAGAAATACGCAAAAGTCAGTGTCTTGCGACCTCAACTATTATCCGCGTTGCGACTATTCAGGTGTGTAGTCACGAGCGCGCGCAACATCAGGTGCTCCCCACCGCTGCGCGGCTATTTATATTAGCCTCGACCCGGCGCGGGCTTATTTAGACGCCCAGCGCGTCGCACCACTTGCGCGTGCTGCATGTTGAACTCGACAGATGGCCGTCGCGAACCCACCAACGCCGAGCGTCGCGTTTGCCGACGAGGGAGACATATTTGAACCGGTGCTCGCGAATGTGCGTCACGTGCCCGCTCGGTGGGGGGAGTCCTGTCGCGAGGCCGGCTCCGCGGTTAGCATCCTGTTGAAGGACACCGGACGGGGTCGTTACCCCAACGCGCGCATCGACGCCACGCGTTTCAAGTACTGCCTGCCGACCATGAACTGGCCGCCCGAAGTGTGCCAGCGTCTGATCGACGACGCGAAACGTTCAGACTGTACCGAAAGGGCGGTGGTGCACCTGTTCAGCGTGCGTCAGACGCGCAGCCTGCTGACGACTCGCGTGGGTGCCTCGCGCGAGTACTACATGGGCGCGCACGTGGTGTGCGGCGTGAACAAGCTTTGCGTTCCGCGGTTTGTGGTGCTGCGCCGTTTGCGCGATCAACGCGCGATGATCGAGCGGTACGCGTGCCCGAGCTTGAAGCGCCCGCGCGACGACACGGATTCCGTGGCCGAGGAAGCCCGCCGCGAGGAGGATCTGCGATCGGTTTTCGTGCACGCCGTGGCGATGGCCATGCCTCAGACGCACACCGTGCAGCTGGACTGCGCCGCCATCGACACGATGCGGGCTTGTCCGAACTCCGACGGTCGATACCGCGACGCCGTGCCGGAGCGCGAGGTGTACGACGTTGTGACGGCGGACATCCGGCGGGGACAGCGTGTCGTGTGGTGCTGCGCGACCCCGGATGTGGGACGGAGCGCCGTGTTCTCAGCCCGATGCCGCGCGCTGAGAGACGTTGGCTTGCATCGCGTGATCGCCGTACTGCCGACGGGCACGAAACGCGAGGCCGAACAAAAGTTTAGCGACTGCTGCGATTTCGTAGATTACGAGGCTGTTCAAGCGCGCGAGACTCGAGTGAACTGCGCGAGCGCGCTGCGTGCACGTCTGACATTGTCGCTGCAGGTGTAAAACGTATATTTTGAAAAAATAAGCTTAACGCATCCGAATATGCACCGCCGATGCGTCGTATGCCGCGGCGCGTGAACGCCGACCACGTTCGAACCGCGATGGCGCGCAAACGTGCTCCGCGTGATACCAACGAGCCCGTAGATCTCGAACGCATCTGGCGTTGCATGGAGCGGCTGCAGCAGACCCGTGAGGGCAGCGACGAGGAGACCATCGACACGAAGGAGTCGCTGGACGTCATCGTCGACGCCGATCACGTGTGCACCTCCGAGTGCACCATGCGCCGATTGCCCGTGACCGGACAGCTGCTGTACCGTTGCGCCGTGTCGAACAACGTGCACGCGTGCGGCGACGCCTGCCATGCGTACACGGTCGGCAGCGAGGCGTACGTGTGCGTCATAACCGGGAATTGCGTGGGAAAGGAGACCGCGTTGCAGTACACCGTGGACGAAACCGGGGGCGGCGTCACACGCGACGGATTCGAAGTGCGCCAGCTGACCAGCAAAACTACCAGACCGGTGTGTAAGGCGCCGAAACCCGTGGACGGCAGTCGGTCGATGTGCGAGCACGAAAGGATGCGAAGCATCGCCGAGCGCGTGGTGGTGCTCTTCCTGTGGTCGGACGCGAGACGCAAGCTGGAGACGCAGATCGGGATGAGGCACAGTCGCGGCGCGTATCGACACATGGCGGCTTACATTAGGACGCGCACTCAATCGGGCTTGCCGATCGTGCTCACCGATCTGCAGAATTTGTTTGTGACGGAGATGCATCGCACCGACGGTTGGATGTGCGGCAACGCCAAGCCGCATAGCGGTCGTTTGCGGTTTTTGGTGCAACAATGCATGCAGGTTCAACGGTTGATGCAGATGCCTCGCGTTCGCGCGCAGCTACAGTCGCCCATATTCCAGCTAGGTATGGCGCTGCAGCACGAATATTTTTCTATAGCCACGCTGTACATAATGCGAGACGGCATGCGTAACGACAAGGAGGCTGTGATCGTCAAAAAGGACGCGTATCTCAACAAATATCTACCGAACCTGAACAATCTCGTCGTATTTGGGTTTCGCAAGCCTCGATTTTCGCATGCCACCGCCTGCGTGCGCATGGCGTTATGTTTGGGTTTGAATTGAGGAAGTGCCGGTGTTGTATGGCATCGTGGACGGCATCGAGTACCGCGGCTCTCGGTGATATCATCGTGATGCACGTGGGACCACCTCTTGACGGATATATCCACCAGGCGCAGCGGTTTCCGGTTTTGCGCGGTTCTGCTAATTATATCATGTACGGTTTTGGCGACACGATCACAAACCGGCCTTAAATCGGACACGCGGTGCAATATCAGCGAAGAACAAATGTATACGTGCAAAATCATGACCGCCCGTAGGAGATGTTGCGCACTTTACGAAACACGAAGTACCACGGTTCGATCTCACCGTCCGATAAGGTCATGTACCTAACATCTCTTACATTCTGTTGTGCAGCTAGGCCCACAAGCCACACGCTCTGTATCTTGCAACACGTGTAAACACCGCCATCCTCCGCGTTCCCAGGGTACTGGCACTCCGTCGGTGATGGCACCGGGTATACGCTCTTGTTCGTAAGTTGCAGCGCTTTTAGGAGTGGGTGATTCACCTCCGCGCCGTGCTTTCTGAAAATGTCGTGCCACCAAGACCGCGGTCGCAGTAAGGTGTGTTTATTGTCCGTGACCGATTTAAGGCTTATGCTCATCAGAACGTGCCGCCGACTGACTCGCACCAGTTCACCCACGGTCGCGTCCGCAATGTCCGGCGTTAGATGCTCCAATACGTCCGCTGCGAGGCGCATCGTAACGCGAAACCGTTAGCACAGGCTCGAGCGATCCGCGTGCTCGAGCAGGCCGCGTTCGCGCGATGGTTCTCACCTGAGAGGACGGCGTCGAATTGATTGTCGGCGTACGGGAGTCTTCGGAGCGAGCCTTGACGTACCCATTCCCTTTGAAGTAAATCCTTCGCGTCCTGCGTACACAAACATACGCGAGGCTTACGTTTTGTCACGCGCGTACCCATGTCGACGTGCTCAGAGTCTCACCTGCTCCAAAGCGATTTTCGATAGCTCAATGCCGTACGCATTTTTGTCGAGCGCCCGTAACATTCTGACCCCCATGCCGTTCCCGGTGCCCGCGTCCAACACCGTGTGAAACGACACCAGATCTGCCAGTTTACCAAAAAAATGACACCCCCAGCACGACAGTCGCGGGTAATCGTGGGTCCACGCGCGATCGTACACGTTTGTATACTGCGCGTTTTCCATCTGCAGCAGGGACCGACGCTCAGTGTACGCGGGCGCTTCGAATCCGTGCTGCGGCCCGATAAAGCGCCGATCCTCCTCGGTATCCCACGCGTAGAACTCGCTCGATTCTGAAATATCGAAGGATGGCAAAATATCGTTCACGTCGTATATCATCAGAAAAACGATTATGTTGAACATAATGAGGAACAGTACAAAAATGAACGTGTCCCTGCCCATCGTATATGTTTTCGCCACCCGAGTGGCAGTACATATCAATTTGACGTGACTGGTAAAAAAACTACTACGGACGGGCATCTGCTTGTGAATGCTGCCAAGCTACAAACTTAGTTTACCAATCCACGCGCCGCTGGCGAACACGCTTGCAATGGTGATAGCGGGTACTTAATTGTATATATACCTACCCGAATTTTATTTGTTTTTGCGCGTCGTCGACTCCGGTGAGTGAAACATATGCATCCCCTGTCCGGCATTTTGACCGGTGTCATGTTTACGGAAAAAAAGTTACGCCTGAGAGGCAAAATAAATGGGATAGCCAAGCCCGCTCTCTTGCATTGTTTTGGCGCCTCGAACAAGACTGTCACGCCCGCGACAGAAGCGGGCCGCTAACGGCGTTCGCGGCCTCCCGAACGAATTGTACGTCCACGACGCGATCGGCCGATGGATGCGTGTATCAAAACGTGTTGTGGAGCTAGTTTGAACCACGCCACCTGAAACGTATATATACACTTTCACACGCGCGTGCCCATACCCGTTTGAAATCTCGTAATACGCGCATGCGCACCATGCATCGCGCGCTCTTAGCAGATTGCAAAATCATCAACGATATCGTGTACTGCAGAGAGTACAACGATCCGGACGAATCGGAGATACGCGCAATCGTCGGTGTGTTTCTGCTTTTAAGTCTGTGCCTCATGACCGGTATTTTGTGCAGCGAAACCTGCAGTCGCACTTCGTATTACCGTCGCACGCCTTCCGTAAACGGCGCGGCCGCAGGCGATGCGACGTGACAACACCGCGGTCGAGGCTGGTTGTAACAGGGAGGGGACGACGCGCGTTTCGGTGTTCGCGCACTCGATGCGCGCGCGTATAACGAGCTTTGGCCAAACGGTCCACAATTTTGGTTAGTGCTGCTTGCCCGCTCGGGTTACAGCACCGCTGTAGGTTAAGCTGTATATATACATGCTTAGATGGACAAATACATTAACGTTTAAGATTTTTATTAATTTAGCGTACAAAGCATTATGTCCGTACATTCGCCTAAGCCTGCATCTGGGCCTGCGCCTGCATCTGGGCAGTTTCAGCCAGCACGTGAGTATATTGCGCATATGGCCCTGATAAAAAATGCGATCGCGTATGAGATGGACGGTTTTACTAAAAAACCGAAAATAAACGTATTGGTCGCCGACGTCAAAGTCCGTGACACGAACGGTTATTTATATACACTTTCTGAAACTTTTTTTACATACAGCATGGTTGGTGTACAGTTACAACACGATAAATGGTATTTTTACGACATTTACGACCTAATATGCGAGGATATGGAGCATTTAAAATTTATTGCATCTAAGCAGCACACACTTCGCACCACTGATTACGGGGTGCGAGTTCTAAGGCACGCAGGTCAACCCTTTGCCGAAAAGCTTGCGTGGGAAAACGCAAAAAGTACATGTTCCGCAAAACTGTACAACTGGCTTACTAAAAGGTACCCTGAAACACCTGAAGCTGCGGGACACGCCTTATTTTGCACGCGCTCGTTGGAACTAACCCTCGCCAAACCCGAGAACCAAATATACGTAGAAACTGTTCATACGTTCAAAAAAATTTCGAACGTTCTCCAAAACAATATGATACGCGAGTTCGATCAAAGCGACAGTAGCTACATGACACGTATAAAAGGCAAATGCGCTGTGACTTTCATAGCTCACCGCCACTACGGAGTTCATTACGCGGGTGACGAAACGTTTTATGTAGACCTTCACCACTACGGAGTTGTCGCAGTCACAGATAAAACAGGAGATGATGCATTGAAGCAAAACAAAAAAAAGGAAGAAGAAGAACAGATACAAATTAAAAATGCAAACGAAAGGCAACCTGTAAAATTTGTGGAGTCGACGTCTCAGCGTGTGACACTTGAATTGTGCTTGGACGTGGATGTCAGACACGAGTTACCTTGGGGGTTAGTACAAGTGCTGCTTTCCGGCAACTTCATCGTAAGTATACAACCCGGTGATACCGAGGGTGTGCAATGCAGGATTTACATTAAAGAAATTATAAATATGGACGGTATTACTGTAAACCCGAAAATAAAAGTACTGGTCGCCGACGTCAACGTCCGTGACACGAACGGTGAGTTATATACGCTTTCTGAAACATTTTTTACATACAGCATGATTGGTGTACAATTACAACACGATAATTGGTATTTTTACGACATTTACGACCTCATACGCGAGGATGTAGAGCATTTTGATTTCACTAAATCCATCGAGCATACACTTTGCACCGCTGATTACAGAGTGCGAGTTCTAAGGAACGCAGGTCAACCCTTTGCCGAAAAACTTGTGTGGAAAAACATAAAAAAAAAATGTTCCGCGAAACTGTACAACTGGCTTACTAAAAGGTACCCTGAAACACCTGAAGCTGTGGGACACGCCTTATTTTACACGCGCTCGTTGGAACTAACCCTCGTCAAACCCGAGAACCAAATATACGTAGAATTTGTTCAAACGTTCAAAAACATTTCGAACGTTCTCCAAACCGATATGATACGCGAGTTCGATCAAAGCGACAGTACCTCGTACTGAATATCGTGGTAGCATATTTCTGTGTAATCCGATTAAAATAAAGAAGGTAATTTTTTAAACATCAAAATGTCTGGGCGACTTCTTATAAAAATGTCGTGTGTTATATCATGTTTGATCTCATATTTTTCGCCTGTGCGGAAGAACTGATCGATTGCGAAAAATTGCATAAAAGATCTAGGGGTATGTAGACGCAGACGGGGCATTTTCGCATGGCACGACAAACACACGCTCTCGCGACTACATGTGATGTTGTTGGTAATAGTCACAGCTACCGGGTTCAGAATTTCAAAGGAATCGTTCAACGCCGTTGGAGAGCAGGACATGCAATCGTACTGCGACGTCAGCGGGCCACCTTTGTCTAAGTCGGTGTATGGACTGTCGGTGGCCCTGATAAAAGATGCGATCGCGCATGGACCGGTGGCGCGGCCTGTCCGAGCCTGTGAACTCTTTTACGAGTTTGGTGTTCGCGTGTCTATACCCATATGCATATGCATAGGTTATGTAGGTCATTTAGGTTAAGATGTATATATATATGGATAGGTGGACAAATACATTAAGGTTTAATAAAATTATTAATTTAGCGTACAAAGCTTTATGCCTGTACAGTTTTAGCCAGCACATAAATATATAGGGCATATGACCCTGATAAAAGATGCGACCGCGTATGAAATGGACGGTTTTACCGAAAAACCGAAAATAAATGTATTGGTCGCCGACGTCAAAGTCCGTGACACGAACGGTGAATGTTTACGCTTTCCGAAACTTTCTTTACCTACAGCATGATTGGTGTACAATTACAACACGATAAATTGTAATTTTACGACATTTACGACCTAATATGCGAGGGTGTAGAGGTTCTTTCTCCTCTTTTTTTAACACGCAGAAATCCACTCTCGCATGATTTCGGCACAGTAATTGTTGTTTTTCAGGTTCAGAGTTTTGTTGCATTCTATCGATTGGCCTGGATGCTCTCTTTGCATAATATAATTTTTTGAGCGCCTCCATCTTTCTGCACTAAGATGCCAATATTCGGGCGTAAAAAGATGTAACCGTGTGTGTGGTACATGTGCCCACAATTCCGTATCCGCTTTGTTAAAATATATCGCGGCTGCATGAAATCCACACGACATAACAAACTCGTAACCCTTTTTACGCAAAAGGTTGTGCACGTTCTCGGTGGGACGTTCGATCTCAATCACGCGGAAGTTGTGCGCATCGAAAAGTTTTGGCACCAGAACGTATCCCTCTGCACCCTCCACGTCTATGGTGAAGTAATCGATTTGCCTCGGTGCATCGAATAATTGTAACGCTGCAATCAAGCCGACGCTAGACACCTTGGTCACTTTGTCGGGCAAGAATGTGTTATCGGTTTCAAGTCCTATCGAAGTTCCAACAATACCGGATAAACCATTATTGTGATCTGCAAATTCAACTTCGGAGCGCTTCTCACCGCCAACCACGGTGCTCAATATGTTACAACTGCGACGGGTCAAGGTTTTCAAGTATTGTATTTGTGGCTCCACGCATATTCCACTCCATGAGAGCGCAACATCAAAATAATACGTGTTGCTTATATCAACTGCGTCATTCGCTCCTACGTCCAAGTAATATCCGGATTTCATACCTTTCATTACACTGCTTACAAACTCATCCTGACCGGCTTGCGCGGTATATTTTACTACACGATAAGCGTCGCGTGGCGCAATCCATATTTTACGCAGTCCCAAACTTGGCGACGTGTGCGATAGATATTTTTGATCACCAGTATGAAGACCGCACCAAAACCTTTGTAAAATACATACACCACTCAAAATGCCGACCAAATATAACAGGTGTAAACGCAATAATTTTTTCGGATTTTGATTGATTATATAGGTTTTCATTTTCGCAATTATTGCGATTGCACACACGCATTTGTATATATATATATACTTTAACTGGTGGTTAAATTTTAGGAAGTAACAAAAAGAGAATACCAATTGCACAAAATCAAAATATCAAACGTTTTTCAGCGATAACATCAAATGAGTTAGATGTGCCGGCATCGAACCAGAGAACCCCCCCCCCTCGAAAACCCACAACTTACAACTTCACACTAGAAAAATAAAGAAAACCCCAAAAGCAATCCCACAATTTACTACTTAATTTACTACATAAGTACGCACACCAAAGTATACACGCAACCAACTTCATGCTCGCATGCACGTTCATCGCAACTACACCAATTCAAAACAATACGCAATCACCGTTATCATCAGCGTGCAAAACCAATCGAATACTGGAAAACTTACGCGCAACTATAAAACAACGTTACGCAAGTGACGTAAAGTTGAGCAAGCTTTCATTTGTATAATGCGTTTGGTTAGTTTCGTCCATAACGATGGCTTCGGTGCCACCGAACAGTATGGAAATGCGCGTGGCGCGGCTTGCGACAATAAAATACGCGTTGGTCCCCACCCACATCAGCAACACGGCATACAACCCGCGCATCGTTGCGAACCGGCTTTGCTGCGTGATCGTGCAACTGCGGTGTATGTATACGCGCATCCCCACGCCGTACAAATGGACGGTGTGTAATTTTCGCCCTTACAATCGTTTAAATAAATCACTTCAACACACGACGCGATCTAACCGTATATGCTGCGCTCAATTTTCTTACGTATATTCAAAGGTAGCGCGTCCTTTATGTCGTTGTGCTCCGGGTCCCACGCCAGCATCACATGTACGCGATCGTGGTGCACGCGAGCGCGCATCGTCCCGACAGTAAACGCTGCCTTGCGATACATCAGCAGATCGTCCATAAAGTGAGTCCTTCGAGGCTGCAGCACCTCGCACAGAAGCGCCCGCGAGGCGGCGCACACTTGCGACACTCTCATCAGCTGACAGGGCGCGCTCACGCGCCTTCGCCGTTTGGAGCGGGCGGTGAACGCCGCCCAGAGGTTTTTTTTACGCACGCGCACGAGCATCATGGAACCTACTGTCATGTCTTCGAAGGCGTACACGGGATGCGGACATTTTTTGGGCGCGTCGATTCTGACCAGAATACTCCATCTCATTGAACGATGCTCCCCTGTCGTGATCGTGATGTACCCAAAAGGCACGACGGGCACGCGCGTCGAGTTTCGCGTGCAGTAAGTCACCAGCAACGCGCGAACGTCGGCACTGTCGACCACGTTTTGCAGCGTGCGGTCGTACTCCGGTCGCCAGGTGCCGTAAATGTCAAGGGCTAGGGCCTGTGCGTAACATGCGCTACGGGCGGTGGCGTGCAGACTGTTAGGCGCGTCGCGGGATAGACGCAAAAGCTCGTACACGTCGCTCTGTTTGGACCCACGACGATGCGCGGCGCGTACGCTCGTTGTCGTGTGCACCACCACGTCACCTTCGACGGCGAGCGCGATGAGGGCGGTCGCGTCTTGATTCGCTTGGTATATATCCTCGATCCCTTTTTGTCGCAACGCGCGAGAGGTCGAACCCGCAGCGCCGTCTAGCACTAAAGCGGATCTCACGCCGGACCTGTGACACGCATCGGCAAACTGAAGGTTCCGTTTGTGAGCTCGCTCGCAGAGCTGGTTGGCCTCATCCGCGCGCTTAGCCGATGCGATACGACCGAACACGTCGATCGTGCCGGATTGTGAGAACAGGGCCCAGTCGGGCAGGGTGTGACGCGCGCCGTCGTCCAACGTCACGACGCGCAGGACGACACGAGCCATCGATTTCGGTGTGGTATGCACCTGGTAGCCTACCACGCGCACCTCCACCGGCGTGTTATCGACGGAGCTGGTGCAATTGAAGCAGAACGCTGCCACGGTCAAACGTAGTCCCACCACACGGTCGTACACCCTTCTATCTACGACGTCGAAAAGTGCATGCTTCGTCCGCGCGGCAAGTTGCGCCATGGCTGATTGCTATGCGGTTCACAGCGCCGTGGTGTGTTGCGGGTATGGGTGGTTCAATTGTTCCCTCGCGTTAATAATTACATTAAAGTGTACGAAAGTTTTTGTGCAAACGCCTCACGAGACCGGCAGCGCGATCTGGCGTGGCGCGGAGGGAAGCTCCGTATCATCCTCCAACACGAAATAGTTGACCGATGGCGGTACTGTGGTGGGCGCGGCGTTTGAAATTTTGCTGGGCGCAACGTCTTGCGGGTGTTCATCGGCCTTAGCCTCCCGCAAATACGCATCGAGCTCGTACTCCAGCGAGTGGGTATCGGCGTCGTGCTCCGCGCCGCCGTATAACGGCACTTCGCCGAGCGCCGTCATCGCCTGCCTTACGTCCGCCGACGCGTCGTTCAGGTCGCTCATCTGGTCGACCATTTTGTCGATGTCGGACGTCATGCCGTCGAAGTCGCCAAGGCCTCTGTGCGCCACCGCCGTCGCGTCCCTCAGTGCGCCCGTCGTGGCGCACACGTCGCGGTCAATTTGCAATCGGTCGATCATCTGTTCGCACGCGGCGTGCAACGCCTTGTGTTGCTTGAGTTTCATATCGTTTCGTTTTTGGGCTTTCAGAAGGTCCAGCGCGGCTGTGCGCAGATTTCGGCTCATGGCCTGTTTGATACGCGTCTCGTACTGCTGTCCGACCCGGTCCAGTTTGTTGATATCCACCATATGCAGATCGCGCTGCAGTTCGACACGGTTCAGGGCCACCTCCTTTTGACACGCCGGGTACATAAAATTCATGCACGTGTTCCATGCGATCCTGGCTCGTGAGGTGCACATTGCACCGCCAAAAGGATCTCAATACTGCGCGGAACCGCGCGTGCGTATATATATATATATATACACGTGCACTTACCGGATCACGAACACACGCGCGCGTACTCGGTCGTATATCGCAAAATGCAAAAGTTCGTATACCATCTTGGGTACGTCGTCCAAGCTCGCGGGGACTCGTATTACAAATACGACAACTACCGAAATAGCATTTTCGTGGGACCAGCAGAATACAAAGGGGAAGTTTATAATAATGGTGACGCTGATGAACTCGATAAACTCAAGGCCATCTTTCGAAATTACAAGAATGATTACGTCAAAAACACGTCCAAAAAAATATTGCTTCGCAGATACGCGAGCCATAATTCGCCAGAATACTTTAAGTCATTAAATGTTTACGGTACAGAATGGTCTATGATATATGACGAGGAGCTCTTGCGGGGCGATGTAGATTTGACAGGTAAAATGCATGCGCAGTGGTTGCTGCATCTGTGTCGATACAACGGGCGCTCCAGAGGCGCCATCGGGGATTGCAAGATACCGTTGACAAAAGAGCATTTCGTGGACACGTGCATGCCCAGTGGCGTGAACGACAACGTTACGGTGTGGTGTATCGTCACGAAGGCTGTCGGCGAGTACACACTTCACGTCACCAAACGCACGCCCATCGCACCAGCGTACGAGTTGACGTTGTTGAATAGCGACACCCATACGCCCTCTGTTGATAACGTGATTCTCTGGCGCGTGCAAAACGATGACCGAAAGCGCGCTGACGCCGTGATCGCGTCTCTGACGCGCGCGACGTGGCGATGCGCAAGTCTTGACGAATATGGTGTGTGGCACGATCGTGGCACGGTCGAGCGACGTCATGATCTTTTAATCGCACGATTACGAAAATTTAAAGACGCCGTGGACTTGATGCGTGGTCGTTTACTTAACGTGGCTAATGTGATTGAACGCAATATCGACATTTTGCATGATAACAGTGCTGATAGTGATCGAACATACAAGCGAATTAAAAAAAAAAAGTCGCCGACGCGTACGATTTAACCTCCGGCATGATGCATAGACGCGTCGCGATGGCGGACGACGGGATCACGGCGCGGACGCGCATCGCGCACGAAGCGCTTAACGTGGTCATTCAGGTTTGCCACCGCTTGGTGCTTAACTCGCGACCGCACGTGCCGGTGGTGCACACGTATTGTCACAGACGGTCACGCCTATCAAAGTACGACCAAATGTACGCGT